>NMUG010000211.1:0-25316 GCA_002855965.1 Monotropa hypopitys
ACTCGTTTTCCGTTATATAAATGTGTTCCAATTCCCATTACATTCTAATCTTTACTTGTATTCCATTTCCGTGCCTTCTAGTAGGAGCAAGGCAAGTATCAATCAACAATCATAGAGTATCGGCTAATTCCACACCAGGGCTCATCAACCACTTATCGTGTAGTTCCTGTTTTCCCCGGCTCACCGGGAAGGTCCAGTCAAACCTCCATTACGCAATGTCGTGTGCCACTCTAAACAGTGACCCAAGGTAAGCAACTCGAATCATAGCCACTCATCAGTATCCAATTCCTCTTATAGAATACAGTATCATATTTTATTATTATTCATCCCGTGCGACCTAGGGCATACTACCTCCTAGTCGACGTATCATTCCAAATGTGACTTTTATTTCATTCTTTCCAAACCAATTTCGCTTATTCAC
The DNA here is from genome assembly GCA_002855965.1 of Monotropa hypopitys. Taxonomy (NCBI): domain Eukaryota; kingdom Viridiplantae; phylum Streptophyta; class Magnoliopsida; order Ericales; family Ericaceae; genus Monotropa; species Monotropa hypopitys. Next base: position 422 of record NMUG010000211.1, read on the forward strand.
AAAACGTCCATTCCAAAACATTTCCGTTCATTTCACAAAACATGTCGTTCGTCCACAAAACATTCCACTAGTTCGATTTTCCACAAAACGTGTCAAGACACCGTTTTAAACCCATCCACTATCAATAGAATCCAAATCAAGTATTTTCCCCAATTTCATTTCACAAATCGATGCCAATGAGTTTTTCACAAAAATTGGATTTTTTTCACAATCGAACTCGAACAACTAATGTCCTAGGGAGAACGTAGTGACCCTAGACAAAACTCAACGCGACGAATTTAAGTGAACGACAACATGTTAACACTAATTTTACGAATATACGTAATTGATAGGATTTCATAAAATGTGCGAGAGGGAAGTAAAAGGATCAACATTACAAACGCGAGGGATAGAGAACTCTACCTTAATCAGAGCTCCGGTGACACTCGCCGGAAACCTCACCGGAAAACTTCGCCGGAAAACCTCCATGGCCGGAGTGAACCAAGCTCACCAACGGGAAGCTCTCGTGATGCTCTACAACGTTGAAGAAGAGCAAAACCTTAGACGAGCAACCAATACAAACCTAGGGTTTTGGAGAGTGAGAGAAACTTACCGTGAATGGGCGATCTATACACCTCACCGCAGAGAGGGGAGCGAGGCCGTCATCATTACTACTCCGCGTTTTTGCCGATTCTCAATGGATTGAGAGGGATGGAAGAGAGAAGTGAGAGAGGGTGGGAGAGGGAGGTAGAGAGAGAAGCTAGGGTTTACAAATGGAGAAGATGACCCCAATTTTCAGAACAAATGGCATATATAGGACCCCTAGTGAAATCCCCGAACTCCCCCTCATTAAAACTATTCGCACAGCATTTTGGCCTTCACGACCGATCGACGGTTTTGGCCCGACCGGTCGAGGCTAATAAAAGTGCCTCTCTGACTTATGTCGACCGGTCGACGACGGTATGGTGTACCGGTCGACACGGCTAACTTTTCACTGATTTGAAAGATTGATTTTTCCGAGAGTATTTTGGCCCTAACTTCTTTGTCCGGACTCCGATTGAGACAATTGAAGTTGCGTTGAAATCGTAATCAAATTATCTACGACTTCCAAGAATAAAGAATTCTGATTTGAAGAATGAATCAGATCGATGGATTTAATGCGATTAAGGATATTCGATTTATTTAAACGAATGGGAATTTACTAAAATTTCTGGAGTGTGATAAACTACCATCCTTACAATAATTTCATCCTCGAAATTTCCAAGGTAAAAGAATCGAGATACGACACCACGAGGAGAATAATTCCCGAGACACATCCAAGACGGATGGATTCACAACAAGGACTAACAACACCAAGAGGGATCCTCAACCGAAAGCAACTCCACTCGACGAATATACAACGACCATCGCGAGTCGAATATACCACCGAACTTTCTCACAAGTGCAACAAGCCAAAACAAGGTGAACACTTCGCCACGTAAGCGACGCCAAGATGGAACCGAGAACAAGCAAAAAATCATCACGAGAGAGTTAAGAAGTTCAAAAGAAATGATTTCCGCGCATCCAAACATTTCCGAACCGCTCGATCAAGCAAGGACATGGATATTCAAACAAGAAACATGGTACGAATGCCAAACCGCAAGAAGATCACCACAAAAAATTCATAAAATCTAAGACGCGCTACAACACCAAGTGGATATACTGGAAGGACGCCAAAGTGCCAAAATGCTAAGGATACGAAGGGACACGGCACGGATACGCCAACACGCGAAGGATACGCCAAGGACACGCCGAGGACACACCGATACAGTATGGATACACCGAGTTTTCCAAAATATTTTCTGAAATTTTTACGAAAAGCAAGGAGGTGACTTTCCACCACAACAAGGATATTCATAATAGCTTCATCACCACAAATGCGCGAAACAATATTGAGATAAATTTCCAAACAAGATCGCAACAATCCAACCGATATGAATGAGAATTTGAAAGCAAGACAAGCTAGAAGGGATGGTCACATAACAACTGTGCCAGCCGAATCACCCCAAACAACCACAACACCGCCAAGAGAAGAACCAAACAACCAAAATCTCACAAACCAACCCGCACACACCTAGCGCGGTACCAGAATGACTATAAAGTTTGATTTGAGATGTGCTGGCCAGTCACTTTCTCAAAACAATCCTTCATGTTCATTCCTACACCACATGACACGGACTACACACACCGGTCATGACCAACATCACCACATTCCAAGTCGGTCCAGTCGACTTCAAAGAGACATATATATTCTACCCCAACGCTCGCAACACAACTGCACAACACGAAAGTAAGTCCGTCTCACTGATCACACCAACCACAAGCCAATCCCACAACACACTCTCAAATAAGAGCTCCGAAGGGAGACAATATCGTAGAATAGAAGTGTCCAGATGCAAATGGTCACAACGCCAACGGATACTACAACATTCCGGATTCGCACGAAGACACGGCGAACAAGAACGAATACACAAAGGCAACCCACAAGATAAGAGTGCACGAAGCAAGGTTACGATTCCCGAAAACAAGCCCTACGAAGTAGATGATTCTCCACATGCAAGACGAACAACGCATCACCACTATGACAAGTGCCACAGCAGTAGACGTACCACGAACAGTCGACAAGAAGATGGCAAAAGCCAGTCGCAATGTCAAAAAGTTGAAAATAAGAATCAAGAAGATTTCCCGAACGACGCACAGCTACTACAATCTCCAACAAGTGCCAAACGAGAACCATGAGAAGCCAATCGCACATTACCACAAATCAAGGAATCCTAGTAACGACAAGGATAAGGCACAAGTTGATGGCAGGGTTGCGGGTTCTGAAAGTAAACGGCGTAGTGGCGGGGCAAGGGGACAGAGGTGCCGTTGTTGTTGAAACCAGATCTGGGGTCTTGTTTGGGCGGTGACCGGCATGGAGGAGGTGAAAGTGACGGTGTGGGCGAGTTCGTTCCAGGCGAGAGAGGTGGTGTATCGTTTCTCATCCAGTCTCGGGCGGGAAGGCGGCGAGGGTGATAGGCTGGGGTTGCTGGTGCGACAGCGGTGGGTGGATGGAGATGTGGGTGGAAGAAGGTTGCTCGATGGAGGCGTGTTCAAAGCTGGTTTGAGGGGCAGCGACGGTGGATGTTCTTCGTTAAAAAAAAACCGAGTTCGTGAGTTATGGTGTGAACGGCGGTTAGTGGCGAGGGGCGGAGGGAGATGCGGCGTATGGCGGCAGGGTGTTTCGTCTGGTCGTGCACTTTTCGGTGGGGCGGAGTTACGGGAGAAGGTGGTGGGGCGGTTCTGGTCTCTGGCTGCTGTGCAGGTAATGGCGGGCTGGAGGGGGTGGCGGTGTTTTTTAGGGTTTGCTGGGGTGATGGAGGCGGTAGTCAGATTAGGTTTTTTTAATCCTTGTTAAAAGCTGTATCTATTGATTAGTTGTGTTCCTGTGTTTCCCTGGCTGTTTTTCTTGCAATTAGGATAATGTTTAGAGAGGTTTTCTTGCAATTAGGATAGCTGTATTGTTCTGGGTGTCATGTGGCAATGTAATGTAAATTTATATTATAATTAATAAATATATTTTGACTTTTCAAAAAAAAAAAAGGATAAGGCACAAGTGCACGTGACAATATTTCCAATAAGGATGGTAGAGACCATCGATCAAGTACACTGATCTACGAGAGTAGAAAAGACAATGAACAACCAAGGAACGACATCCACTCACCGATCCCGCAAAGGCCAAACAAGGAGAAATTTAACATGCCAAGAAAGAGAGACATACGGCCAATCACATTCCTCAGCCAAGACGAAGCAAAAGAATCACCCAAGCCACGATTCACCTCCTATAACCTCATACAAGAATAAAAAGAAACTCTAACTCTCGTCTTCAAATACCAAGCAAACACATGATACCTCAATCCATCAACTAAATTATTCTATCTCTTCCAAATCCATGACTTTAACCAAATCCGCATCCCAAACTCTAAGTCACCAAACAAGATCACCACACTTCTATCTCTCAACCAAACCCGTTTTCTCTCAACATTATCACCTAACAAGACAAGAAACCCAATTACCACTTCTAAGAAGGATCGCAAGATAGCCACACATGCACTATCACCTCAAAACCTCAAGAGAGAACTAAAATCCTCAAACTACTTTCCCAGCTCATAACACAACAATGACTCATCGGGCAAACACCAAGGCATCCTAAAACAAGTCTAACACCTAAATCACCCAACAAGCCTAATTAACCAACCGGGACAAAACCAGTACAAGACAATCTCCCAAGTCATTCCACAACCCAAATAACCAAGTAACCAAATCACCATGGACCTACACAACTCAGCTCTTTTTGGATGACCTCAAGTCACAACTCAGTGCTTGCACGAGAACAAGATACCACTTAAATTCCTTCATCCTTCTCAATTAACCATTATGCCCTAAGCTCGACACAGATCCTCAAGTAACCTCAAACCACGCATCATAACTAACTCTCGCATCAAGCAAAGGTAGAGCACTACCACCACAAATATCTACCACTTGGCACTAGTCCGCAAGGAGAACCTACTAACCCAAGGAGACTTCGCATCCCAAGTGAACCACACACATTTTCTGCCACCACAAGGCCTTACCACACTGAGACATCCTCACTTCCCAAGAAGTTACAATCACGAGACTGCCAAATGCTAACACATCAAGCACAACCACCAATTACAATCCCACAAACAAGGTTATTACAAGGTTCCATAACTCACACAAGGAACCATATACAATAGGGAGACCCAATCAACCCGCTATCTAATGAGAAGCCTACCACATCACTGGAGTGGGAGTCAAGACTCGACCACAGAGAGACAATCAACCCCAAAGGTGCAAACGAAAAGCTACAACAATCAATATCATGGAGCGAAATAGAATTCAAGGCTCAGTCACAGGAACGCTACAACTTCCCAATCACATAAATGACTATCAAACCCATTAACGTCAAGAAGAACAACATTCTTCTACAAGGAATATCGCACAAGGAGTTCGTTCGCGATCACGAGAGAGAGAACTCAAGAAACGATTATCCGATCACACACAGAGTCATCATCCTCACTAGGAGAGCAAACAAGAATCAATCGACTGACTGCCGCAAAGTCCATCATCCGCCACTAGAGATATGCTCAAAAGCCACAACGACAACAACAAGGATTCGCTTCCTACGAGGGAATAGGCTCGACAAGCCACCACTGCAACTACCAACGATCGATATCGAGGAGTAAGGAGTCACATCAACCCTAGAGCCAACGAAGAAACTCATCCATGCTCTAAGAACAAGAAACTCGAAATGGTTCACCATGGTAGAATAGGAATCACCACTACCAACAAGAGGATACAATTGGAACAAACAAGTCCAATACCCACAAGATCCTCTAAACGATACAAAGGCAGGCTCAAAATCACTGCAATAGAGACAAGAATTTGCTCAAAATTCTAAAAGAACAACAACAAGACCAACTCGAAGGAGTAGACACCACAAATTTTCAAACCATCTTATTAATTCGAGTTATAAAAACTTGTTGTTTTATGAGATCCATGCAATGCACACATATTCAATGCCTAGATACACATGCCATACACCCTAAATGCAATTTCTCAGAGCTACGCAAAAAAAAAATGCGCTCATTGAGACTAAAAGTCTCCCCCAAAGTCCTAGGTAAATTGGAACGAGCGCTCTGATACCAACTGTAACACTCCCAAATTTTGAAACATATTTTTTTTGAGAAGAGTTAAATGTAGGTAACGAGTATCCAAACAAAAGGGTAAAGAACTAACAAACATACTACGCTATCCACATGCTAGAATTATTACAATGCTTGCTATGAAATGAAATAAAGATAAAAGATGCGAATAAGGTTATATAACACAACCTTGTATAACAGTGCATCCACTAAAAGAGAAAGGGCCAAAATGAGATTTTATATGATAATCCCGTACAACGTGGCCAATCAAAAATAAAAGAAGTACAGTACTGAAAAGAAAGGCAAACCACCTAACTACAGCCCGATCAAGCTCCAAGTCCTGTGAAGGATCCTGCAGCTACTCCAAGTCAAGGAGCATGTCTTACAAAAATAGAGGGTCAGGCACCACCGCTTGGTAGAGATAATCTATCTCCAAACGTCTAGAATATTGGGTATGATGTGCGTGCTCATGCAAGGAATGTAAGTATGACTTATACAATGGATCTCATCATAATTAAAAACATTTCCTTTTCTTTCAAAGTTCCACATTTGACTCGTCGTAGAGAGAAGTAGCAAACTACTGTGTCTAACCAAGACTCGGGAGAAAAGAGTACTCGTAACTGATATTTTCCAAAAGAAATTGCCTAGACAAGGCCAACAGGGAATTGTGTCAAGTGTCGACTCACACTAAGTAAAAGACTCGTTTTCCGTTATATAAACGTGTTCCAATTCCCATTACATTCCAATCTTTACTTGTATTCCATTTTAGTACCTTCTAGTAGGAGCAAGGAAAGTATCAATCAACAATCATAGAGTATCAGCTAGTTTCGTATCAGGGCTCATCAACCCCTTATTGTGTAGTTCCTGTTTTCCCTGGCTCACCGGGAAGGTCCAGTCAAACCTCCATTGCACAATGTCGTGTGCCACTCTAAACAGTGACCCAAGGTAAGCAACCCGAATCATAGCCACTTATCAGTATCCAATTCCTCTTATAGAGTATAGTATCACATTTTATTATTATTCATCCCGTGCGACCTAGGGCATACTACCTCCTAGTCGACGTATCATTCCAAACGTGACTTTTATTTCATTCTTTCCAAATCAATTCCGCTTATTCACAAAACGTCCATTCCAAAACATTTCTGTTCATTTCACAAAACATGTCATTCGTTCACAAAACATTCCACTAGTTCGATTTTCCACAAAACGTGTCAAGACACCATTTTAAACCATTCCACTATCAATAGAATCCAAATCAAGTATTTTCCCCAATTTCATTTCACAAATCGATGCCAATGGATTTTTCACAAAAATTGGGTTTTTTCACAATCGAACTTGAAATCGAACAACTAACGTCCTAGGGAGAACATAGCGACCCTAGACAAAACTCAACGCGACCAATTAAGTGAACGACAACATGTTAACACTAATTTTACGAATATACGTAATTGACGGAATTTCATAAAACGTGCGAGAGGGAAGTAAAAGGATCAACATTACAAACGAGAGGGATATAGAACTCTACCTTAATCGGAGCTCCGGTGACACTCGCCGGAAAACCTCATCGGAAAACTTCGCCGGAAAACCTTCATGGCCGGAGTGAACCAAGCTCACCAACGGGAAGCTCTCGTGATGCTCTACAACGTTGGAGAAGAGAAAAACCTTAGATGAGCAACCAATACAAACCTAGGGTTTTGGAGAGAGAGAGAAACTTACCGTGAATGGGCGATCTATGCACCTCACCGCGGAGAGGGGAGCGAGGCCGTCATCGTTACTACTCCGTGTTTTCGCCGATTATCAACGGATTGAGAGGAATGGAAGAGAGAAGTGAGAGAGGGTGGGAGAGGGAGGTAAAGAGATAAGCTAGGGTTTACAAATGGATAAGATGACCCCAATTTTCGGACCAAATGGCATATATAGGACCCCTAGTGAAATCCCTGAACTGCCCTCATTAAAACTATTCGCACAACATTTTTGGCCTTCACAATCGGTCGACGGTTTTGGCCCCACCGGTCGAGGCTAATAAAAGTGCCTCTCTGACTTATTTCAACCAGTCGACGACGGTATGGTGTACCGGTCGACACGGCCAACTTTTCACTGATTTGAAGGATTGTTTTTTCTGAGAGTAGTTTGGTCCTAACTTCTTCGTCTGGACTCCGATTGAGACGATTCAAGTTGCGTTAAAATCGTAATCAAATTATCTATGACTTCCAAGAATAAAGAATTCTGATTTGAAGAATGAATCAGATCAATGGATTTAATGCGACTAAGGATTTTCAATTTTTTTAAACGAATGGAAATTTACTAAAATTTCCAGAGTGTGACACATTCAATTCCGCAGGCCAGCTTTATGATAGATCTGTAATATCATATATCATTCCCGATAGTTACAGGAGATATGATCCAAGGGCCGCTCATAATATCGTCCGAGCGGTAGGGAACATATAACACCCGACATTAGCCTAAGGCTAAGGCTGTCATCCCACATTGACCCGGGGCCAAGGTCTCTTTCGGTCACCTTACATTATTAACCCAAGGCCACGGCTTCAAGGCTATAATAGCATTACCAATCTTTTAAGAACACATCTTTTTCCATAAAATCTTTCAAAATACCTTTCTTTCAATATCATTCTTTAAAATATTCTTATTCATCATATAATTGTTCTTTGTTCTTTTTATCTAAAACATCCTTGTATTCCAAAATACTTGTTCCAATCATTCTTCTCTTTCAAAAACATCATTTTAACAAAAACAACCTTTTTCCCGAAAACCACTTTATTTTTCAAACAAATTCTTTATAAATTATACAAACTATATATTTCAAACCCCAATTTTATACTATCAAAAGTAGTAGAACCACTCTAAATTATACAAACTATATATATGTATTCACCTCTTTTGACGAATTACCGAATGACTTGTTTTCCCTCCCAATGATTTGATGATGATGATGGCCTTTCAATACCTAACACAATCCCTAATATGCTAATATCAGATATAAACTTTTTCTTATTAATATCCTACTGAAATTATACCAAAATCCTTATTTTTACAATTTTTCTAGAACTTCGCAAATTCCTCCATGCACCAGATACCGGTTTCTGGGACAAGCAGCTCTGGATACCGGTATCTCGGAAGATCCGGATATCGGTATCAGAGACCTTCCCGAATACCGATTGCGCACTAACTCTAGATACCGGTTTCTTAGCCTAAGCCCGAGATACCACAACTGGATACCGGGTTTGGGGTACTGGTTACATACTTCCTCCCCAAGATACCGGTATCACAAAACACCCAGATACCGGTATCTGAGGTTTCTACAGAACATTGAATTAAATCAGTAATTTTTTGTGTTTTTTTTCAATCTGATTTTCTATGATTGAGGCTATAAAACTTAACCAAACTCTACCAAAATTTGACCATATGATCTTCTAATAGCTAAGAACAATATTGCATTATTAGATTTTGGAATTGTTACCTCAAAAGATCAGAATAAAATTCTGAAGTTTTTGCCATAGTTGAGCTTCTCCTACTCTCAAGCATTGTTCATTCGTCTTCCTCGTTGATTTTGCAACTCTGACCCAAATCCTTTCTTCCTCTTACCCGAGCAACCTTCTCTCTCTCTCTATTACTCTCAAATTAATTTTTCACAACACTTACCCAATTCATGTTTTAGATTACAGAGTTTTATGATGCGTATAATATGTTATATATACTATATTTGATCCTCGCGACTCAATCACATCTGTCTCTCCAAATTTTCCACACCTCTTACAAGAGATGACATCACAATTTTCATGCATGATACCTTGCATCGATTGCATATAGCAATATACTTACGGATTAGTTTTCATAATATGCACACACGTAGCACCCCCTCCATTGACACTGTTCACAGGAGCTTCGACACCTCAGAAGCCTATTTCAGATTTTCTTCCTAAACTATAAAATCCACCTTTGACTTCTTATTCTTACACTTTGACCCTATACGCTTATTTTAAACTCACAATTAGGTTTTATTTGTTTTCTAATGCCTCAAAATCCGCAAGAATTTTTATAAAAAATCCATAAAATTCCAAATTTCCTTAATCATTTTCTTAATCCGATTAATTTATTTTAATTAGTCCAAATCATTGATTATTAATTATTAATAATCCTAATATGAAATATGAATCTCATAACTCTCCCCAACTTATGGAAATTTCGCCCCGAGATTTAAAATATACCTGGATTAACATCCTGACTTGTTAGGGGTATCCCAATCCGTGATAGCAAAAACTCTATCCTGTCTGATTATTCCCGATAGTTGATTCTTTCCCCGACCTCTGGAACTTCCTGCTGCTCCCTGATTCCTTCCCGAAGCATGCTTTTATCAAAGCTTGAGGGCACTCCCACTTCATATGACCATGCTGGCCACAATTAAAATACATTTTTGGTTTCCCAAAACAATCTATAGCATAATGCCCCATCTTATTGCATCTATAGAATTTCACCTCCGACAACTGTAATCTCGGATTTTGCCTCCCCGAATAAATCTGCTGACTAATTGCTTTCCTTTCCTACTTATCAACACTCTGCCCTTCACTATTCTGTGCACTCTTATCCCCAACTCTACTCTGATTCAGATGATTGTTAAATTGAACCCTCTTAAACTACTCCCTTCTATCATATATTTTCCCAATCTATTTTTCTATTATTTTAGACTTCGCAATTAGCTTCCTAAAATTCTGCTCCTCCAGAATAGTGACTCTCGATTGAATCCAGGGATTTAATCCCAACTGGAACTTTTCACACATTGTCTGCTCAGTAGCAACCATGAATGGTGCAAAACGAGACAGAGCTGTGAACTTTGCTATATAATCCTCTACAGACATATTTCCCTACTCTAGCAATATAAATTCCTTCCTCTTTTTCCCCTGATAATACTGAGAAAATTATTTCTCATTGAAAGCTTCTTCAAAATCTCTCCATGAAATTCTAACATCCACTCTTGTTGCCAACAATACCATCTCAGAGGACTGCCACCAATGATATGCTTCTTTTGAAAGCATAAACACAACCAAATTTAACTTATCTTCTTCATCCACCCTTATGTTATTAAAAATCTGTTTAATCTTCTTTAGCCAATTCTCGGCATCTTCCTCTCCTTTAGTCCCCGTAAAGGCTGGTGGATCCATCACCTTGAAAATTTCGAATAGGAATGTGTGAATATCCACCAACGGCCTTTGCTCTGGGACTGGCATCGCAAAATATTGAGCCTGATTTTTCACAATTCTAATCATAGACTATTGAAGCTAACACATTGGATCTATATCTACCCTCTCTGCTCCTACCGACTCGTTCTTCTTCTCTTGCCTTAGCTCTACCGAAGATAACGACTCTCGATCACCATCTCGACGCGAATCACCCTCCATAATAACTCTACTCACCAAAATAGAATGATTTAGAAAATAAAGCGAAATATTCTATCTCCAACTCAAGACACCCTATTGTCCACAGTTCAGCCGATACGACTCCTCAAGTCTACAGAATCTCTCAACCTATGCTCTGATACCAAAACTGTCACGCCTCAACCCTGATAACTGTTGTTATACCCATTTCAATTTTAATATATTTTAAATTGATTAATAAATATTAATAAAGGAAGAAGGAAGAAAATGATATCATTTTATTTTATAAAGATAAGAAATTTACTTAAAATAGATAAATAATAGTATATATGCTTATTAATATAATAAGTATATAATAAGTATAAAGGGTGGCATGTAAAGGTAATAAAGGAGCAAGTCGAGAGGGAAAAAGGGTCATTATGGCTAAAATCTGAGTTAGGGTTAGAAAGGAGGCTAATCATCATTAGCTTAACCTAAAATTGTACGTGGTGGCTTGAGAGAGAAAAAATAGGCTAGGAAGGGAGATTCAAGGATTTGGAAGCTTTGGAGGAAGAAATCTTCTTCAATCTTGATCACGACGTAAGCACGAATCCATTGATGTAGTTTTCATATTTATACCATTTCAGATTTGACATAGACCGAGTAAAATAAGTCAATCTCATTTTTAATCTGAAAATTTTTAGATTTACTTTTAAATCTTTGATTGAGGATGTAATAGAGGGATTTTGAGGTTTAGATTGAAGTAAGATATGAGTATAGATGTTGTCTACACATAAGAGTACTCAATTATACCTATTTATGGAGTTGTAATCGAGTTAGGATGAGTTTTTGGGAATTTTATCAAAATGAGAACTCCTGTTATACAGCAGAACAGTTTCTGCGTACCAACCGATATGCATACCGGTATACCGGGCGCCATACTAGGCCCATATTGGCCTCACCTGCAACTCTAATTTTTATGAGATACAGAGAGCACTTTCAACCGGTAAGCCACCGGTATGCCGGTCGGCATACCGGGCAGTGTACCGGTCCCATACCGATTTTTGTCAAAAATGGACAGTAGGTTTTGGTTTATATAAAAGAAGAAATATTGTACTAACCGGCATGCCGGCCGGCATGCCATGTGGTATACCGGTCCTATTCCGGACCTATACCGGTCTGAGGAATTTTTGAGGAAACATTGAGGGGTTCTTATAGGATGATTCTAAACTGATTATAGACTTTAATTAAAGAGAATTGGTAGACTTAGAGAGACCTAAAGAAATCTAGAACTAATAAATTGAAGTACTTAAGTGGTACTTAGTGATTGAGAAGAGTAATTCATACACTTTTATAATGTTATCACAGGAGACGAGCCAGAGTCTTCTAAGGCAGTTCCGTAGATTCGTTCTTTGGAGATCACATACTTGGTGAGTGTGTAGATACCTTTCCATATATGTCTTTTGACTTGTGTTTGGCTTGTGTTTAAAGTATGTTGGGTTATGATTGCATGCTCACATAATGTTGATGTGATGATTTATATGCAAAGACATGTTAGTTACAAGTGTGAGATATTTATATCAAAGCATAATTTATGTATTCAACTTCGATGTGTGCTTTATGCTAATGAATGAGATATTTTGATATCGATGCATGATTGTGGTGATAGTTATGTGCAACATACGCAAGCGTGGTTTCATGTGTATGTAATTTAGTCATTTGTGACAATTCTAAAGTGCATGATTAGAGGAATAGTGAATGATTGGCATTGGTATCATATGGATACGATTTGAACAATGAAATGTACCTGTAAAAATTGGTAATCAACGTGAAGTGAAATAACCCAGGGCATGCTTTTGATAAGCTGTTAGGCCGAGTAGGGGTAATGTAAATTAAAGAAGGGAGATGTGGTAACACCCTGGGCATGCTCTAATGAGTTGTTAGGCCGAGAATAGGGGTGATAGCATTGAAAATACCCTGGACATGCTCCAATGAGCTATTAGGCCGAGAATAGGGGAAATAAGAGGGAATAATCATGGGCATGCTTTCGATAAGCTGTTAGGCCGAGAATAGGGATTGGGCTTGATTGATTCGCCCTGAGCAAGTGTGGCGCCTTGCTTTATGATTATAAGAAAGTGGTACTATGGATACGAAATCATCTCAACAAATTATTAAGAAAGTTGTACTATGGGTATGAATCAATAACTACTTGCCTAATTTAGAGATGCATGATAGATGGTGATACTTGATACTTGGGGAGAGGCACAACCCCCTTTTGTCTTCTTTGTTCAGTTGGCTTTGTATGATTATGTGATAGTTGAGGAGAGACACAACCCCTTTGTTTCCCTTGTTACAGTTGCTTTATTTACTTGTCAAATTGCATATATTGACTGTTGTATCTAATACTCATGAATATCTTTTGCTTGTTTGTTTTGTAATCTATATCCAAGTCAGGAAGATTAGCTGGGTTCACTGCAAGCTAAGCCGGTATGCCATATGTTTGAGAGAGTTAGAAGTTGGTACTCCTTGTGGGGGTTCCTTATTACTTATCTATTATCTAGTAGTTGTCTTTGGTTTTGAGACTCTTGGGTGTTTGGGCAGTTAAGAGTTGTAGAGAGAGATTTATGGAATCCTTTTTATTGGATCTTTTGGCTGGTCTCTTAGTGCTATGGTTGTAGTTGTTGGAGTTTACTTTGAGATTTAAAATATTTTGTATTTTCTGCTGCAATTTATTTTATTGGTAGTTGTATGAGATGGATCATTTATATCCCTTGGGTTTAGTTTTGATGCTTTGTTTAGTCACGTATCCATTGCCGGTATATATATATTTATTATATTCTAGTATGGGTCGTGACAGATTGGTATCATAGCTCTAGGTTGTTAGATTCTAAAGTCAAGAGTGTTTGAGGTCTTACGGTGAGAGTTAGGATGGATTGGTAAGGAGTATATTCTGGTATTATTGTGCGTGTTACTTTGACAACCAGGCAAGTATCATGAAATCCGATTTGAAAAGTGTCTGATCAATGTATTTTCAAATAGGAAGCCTTGTGAAGTTAAATGGAAATCATAATATATCGGAATACCGGGTCTAAGTTAGATTAAATAATTAGTGAGTAGTACTTGATAGAAGAGTGTATCGGAGGTTGCAAGAACCGTTGAAAGGCATGACTTGGCAAGTAAACCCTAAGGTGTTAGGTGTTTATATATAACTTTTGATTCTACCATTGCATGCTACGTGTTACATGCTTATGTGTTAGTTTTCATTTTTCCTTGGTTGATGGTTACATATAGCACAATATGTAATAAGCTAGAGTATGATAATTGGTTGCACATTTGGAATTCATTATCAACTTATCTAGTAATGCAGTGTTCAGTACCTTGAGAATTTATAGAGGGATGTGATTCAGTAGTTCCCTAGTTTGGAGTGTTTGGTTGATTTTGAGAACCAGAGGATCAAGTTTTATAAGATAAGGGTAGAAAGTTATGTTAATGAAGGGATATGAGACTAGATGGTTAAAGTTAGCACAAAATGTTATGGTAAAGGTGGGTGTAAACCCTTAAGAAAGGTTAGCAAGATTGAAGAGATTTGAAAATTAGTTTTATCAATCAGTTGTCAAATTTTTATGAGAAGGTGGTGGTGATTTATAAGTATGTAAGAGATGAAGAGAGAGTTGAATAAAGGTTAAGTATAATTATAGAAAGGAGAAAGGGGAATAAGTTGAAGGTGAATCAAGAATGTTAGCTTAAAGTAAGACGTAAGGAAAGAACTATGGGTTCGATATTAGTTGTGAAATGAACTAATAGATTATAGAATTCAATAGTATTCTAAGTAGTATGGAATAGTAATGGACCAGAAAGTCATATATGTAAGAGATTGTGTTGTGTTTGATTTCAGTATTTGGAAAATGGTAGTGTTAGCTATCCCATTTGGGAGTGTCTTGCAGGATAGAGTATATGGAGATTGGTAGGATCTAACACTTTTGACTAGGTCTGTGCAAGTAATCATAGAACATCTCAGTTGTACCTGGAGTTAGTGCATGTATGTTCATTGTTATAGACCATATTTTTGTGGGATGCTATTGAGGAAATATGGTACGCTTTTGGGCAAGTGTTATTAAAGGGATTTAGTTATAAAATCAATTGGGTTTGTCAATTAAAAATCCTTGAGGTGAATGGTGGCATGGATTATTATATAGAATTGTGTGAGCTTGTGGTATGAGTGAAAGGAAAGTAAGTGTGAGAAGGAGACCTAAGAGGTGTGTAGGATGTTCATTTATGCAAGAGGGAGTCATGAGAAAATGTTGCTTAGATTAAATTGTGTTTTGAGAATGGGGTAAGCAGTATGGATGAAGAAATACCATGTGTGGTGTGCAAGGAAGACAAAAGTTACAGCATTTCGAAATTTTCATGATAGTAAAGTGTAATTGTGTTATAGAGTAAAATTTTAATTGGAAGTTATATGAGAAATAGAGATCGGTAAGTTGGATCCATTATTCATGATTAGTTGTAAGAGGTATTTTTTAGAAGTTTAGCACTGATGTTATTGGAAAATAGATTTTCAAAAGAAAGTAAAATTGTATTGATATTTTATTTAATGAATGCATAGAGTTAGAGAAATTACCTGAGTTGAGGAAAACTTAGGGAAGTTAGAGAGTTTTAGTTAGAGGTGTGAGTTCTTGGTGTGTATCGGTATTGGGTAAGTTTGTTATAGATTTTGAGAGTACTAATTATAGTAATGAAGGGTCAAGTAGAGAAGTCAAAAACTAAGTATAGAGGTTGAATACGTAAGTAGTATTTGATCGGAGGTATTAGGAAACTCTAGGATTTTAAAGGCAATTATATACATTGGATTATGTGTTCTTGAGGGGAAAGTGAGAGAATGATTGTAGAGCAAAAAAGCATTTTTTTCTAGTGGTATACACTTGTTATAGAATTTTGATTGTGTTAGTGGAGTAAATTTTGTAGAAAGTGGGATGAGGGAGCAATATAAAGTTGGGAGCCATAGTGAGATTTACCCTTAATTATGTATATGGTTGAGTGGTGGGTTGTTTTGCACTAAGTTGGAAAATGGGCAATATTGGAGGTGAAAGACTAGTAAAGTTTTGCGTAAGTATAATAAATTCAAAATGAAAGAAAGGTTTACAATTGAAAGAAAGTATTGTGTGTTTTTTATTTGCTGTTGGAAGCATTAGAGGTGAGTAATGTTTGAAAAATTTAGGAGTTTGGTTCTATTGTAGAAAGGTGTAACTGAAAATTTTGGGATTTGTAAATTTGAACCAGTAACCGTAGAAAGGCATTACTGTGTTTTGAATTTGATGATGATTTTTTTGAAGAAGTCATTCTAGTCTGAAACTAGAGATTGACAGGTTTCTCTTACTCTTGTGAAGCATTCTTTGTTTGAGTAGCTGTTTGATGGGATTGATAGTCTCTTGACTGTGTGAATTTCCCTAGACGATCTGCTTGCTTTGATTAGATACTAGATCCCGATATTGTGCATCTTCTGCTTTAGGTTTCATAAGTCGACTCCTATGCTCGAGGAGTTTGTTCAGAGAGAGGGGTTTTGCTTCCCGAAGATTGAGGGCTTATAGTCTAGCTTCTGCCTTCCCTAGAGTATTTGTTTAGAGACAGAGGTATTCTGATATGGTTTAATTACATATGCTGTTGCGGATGACCCATTGTTTACCGGATATAGATCGATCAAGCACTGAGACTAGTACCGTGATGACTATTTGATACAGAGTAGTTTGCCAGGCTTTGCTAGGCTTGCTCGATGCGTTCTCTTAGAGAGACCTGCAATAGTTAGCATATTTGCATTCTATGTTTCTTTTTCCGTATAGAATGTCGATGTATTGTTTTCGTATATGAATACATTTCTACTATTTGTAATCTTTATCAAATAAGCAAATATATTCATAGGCATTTATGATTCTCTTCTAAGAGAGATTGATACTCAATTTAAGTTGATCAACCCGAGTACTTTTGTAAATAAGGCCTCACCGATTAATCGGAGTTGGAAACCTAGATTCTTCCTTTCTTTAAAAATGATTTTGTAATTTTTAGCACATGAAGTGACAGACCGCTGGGACGAGTCGAATTGAATCTTCAAAGAAACTGTTTCTTCAGAAGGTCGATTGTTGTGCAGACATCTGTTCTGACTTCATCGCTGCTCAAACAGGTTATGTGGTTTAGACTGACTCCAGAGAGTGTTTCTGTGTGTGTGTGTTTTGTTGGCTTTTTCTTTATCCATTTTTGCCATAACCCCCCATTGGGATTGATAGTTATGCTAGATGCCTTTTATTTTTGTTCCGATTTTGCTACGGTCCCCTCTCGGGTTTTAACCGCACTAGATTGATCCATTTTTGCTATAGTCCCCTCTCGGGTTTTAACTACACCGGATTTGTATCCCCTTTTTTTCCCATGATTCCCTCTCGGGTTTTAATCATGCGGGGTTTTTCCGATCTTGCCATAATTTTCCTTCTTAGGTTTTAACTATGTCGGATGATGATTTTTTTGAAATAATTCAGATTTTGACTTCGACAAGGCATAAAATTCTTGACTAAGGTCTGATGATTTTGAGCGAGCATGAGCATTTCCATTATGAGGAGAGGCTGAAGAGTTCAGAGAGAAAATAGACAGAGATCTTTTGTAGAATTCCTCTCTTGTTTGTGTGAAGGGGTAGCGATTTGTCTTCGATCACCGTATAAACATGATGATGATAATAATTTTTTGCATCGCTCTTTTCAGATAAAAGGAGAAAAAGAAATTTTTGCTGAAGTCTCGAAAGAGAGAGTGGAAATGCTACTTCACTCAAATTTCATCGGATCAATTGATAAGAAGATGTTGTCTTTATCGAAGTTAGAATTGAAACATTTTTTAGAAGAGCTGCTACTAATTAGTCATAGTAGAGCTTGATCATATCAGAGTTTAGAAAGAGCAAGAACTCAGGTCTATCCATTTTTACCAGGATGATGGCTTTGCCTGATAGCTATTTGGCTACGGTAAAGGGCCCTTGATAGTTGGGGGAAAATTCCCTTTTTGTGTCTTCCGTTGCGGCCTCCCTCATGATATGGAGCGACGAGATTTGTATTTCTGGATTGAGAATGGCTTCATAGTCAGAGACTAGGGAATATGGCATAGCCCCATTAGAAGTTTTTGCAGATGTCTGATAGGTCATGAGCGTAAATAGAAACTTCTCATGCCAGTCCTGGTATGTATTTGTCATTTTGCAAATGTCCTGCCTGATGTTTTTTTGTTTGCTGCTTCTACTGATCCATTCATCTGTAAATGGTAGATGGTCGAATTCTGGCTTTTGATTGAAGTAGTCGATGATGACTAATGTAAATTGGTAGCTGTTGAATGCGAGACGGATCTATATAGAATTTGGGTTTGAAGCCTTCTGATTTTCTGATAGATTTTTTCCCACTATTTGTCAGCTTCTGATCAGAATCTAATCTGATTTGTCTTTGAAGTTGTCACTCGACGTGCTAAAATTTGCTTGATTGTTTCCAATTTGAAAGGGTGAACGTTTGATTCAAAATATTTTGATTTGTTCTTTATTTGTCATTTTAGCAGAGAAGATGAATGGAATATACGAAACTTTTCTTGACATATAGATGTGACAAGATAGAAGATCATATATTATACAAGAATAAAATTTATTAACATTCCGTAAGAAAACGAAACATAAAATAAACAATATGTACTAACTTGCCGCGGTTTACCATGAGACGCGGGCTTGATAGATTGGGAAGATTGTCCGGTTGTGCGGTTGTTCCCCTGGATGAGCGGGGCGGATTGTATGTTGAAGATTTTGATTTCGTGACAGAGGGTTGATTATGGCAGTTTGTAGTTTGCCAGACATTTGCTTCTTCCTTTGATAGAATTTTTTTTCTTCCCACCAAGATATGACAGCGAGCGGGAATTCTTCAGAGATCCTTTCCTTTCCTAGTGGTTCGGGAGTGGATTGGTGGTGACATTGGGAGGCAGCTTAGCATCCTCCAAATTTATTGTTCCAGAGTCGATGAGGTCTTGGACCTTGTGTTTCAACGTCTAGCAATTTTCTGTATCATGACTGGTTTGGACAGAATGGTATAATCATTGGAGATCTGCTCGATGATGGGGAGCAGGAGGATTAGGCTGTGGTCGAAAAGGAAAGGGGTTTAGATGCTCCGAGGCCATGAGGCGCTGGAGTACTTCTAACATTGTTACAAACAATGGCGTAAAATTCCGATTATTTGGATTTCTTCTTGGGTATGTCGGAGCATTTGTAGGAAATGTATTCTGAGGTGCTGAACCCTGAAAGTTTTGACTTTGATATGGATTCGGTGGGTTTTGATACACGCTTTGTTGTGGGTTCTGATATGCACCCTGTGGTGGATAGTAGGGTTGTTGTTGTTGGGGGTAGCTCAGGTACCCTAGTTGAAAAGATAATTGATTGCTGGGTCTCGGGCCTGGCATGACTGCTGAAATTTCAGGCTCTTTGGCCTTCTTTCCGGGAGGCTTCTTGGCATATGATGTAGAAGTATCCTCCGACTTAGAATATGGATCAAGTATTTTTCCAGTCTTGACACCGTCCTCGATCATCTCCCCCTGTAGGATGATCACGTTAAAAGATCTCCCGATGGAGGTGCAAAATTTTTCATAGTATATCCCTTCGCACGTCTGTACGAATAAATGAACATACTCGGATTCGGCCAGAGGAGGGTCAACTTGAGATGCATGGTTCTTCCATTAGAGGGCATATCTATGGAAAGTCTCCTCTGGTTCTTGTTTCATACGGATGAGAAAAATACGATCGACTGCCATCTCTGCATTATGTCGGTACTGGCGGACAAACTTTTGGGAGAGGTCTGTCCAGGACCGAAAGCGTTTTAGATCCAGGCGGGCAAACCATTGTCCAGCTGCCCCGGTCAAACTGTGTTGAAACAGATGCATCATTAATCTTTCTGGGTCGGGGTAACCGCACAGTGCTCCAGTATAAGGGCGCAGATGTGTCATGGGTTTCTCGGTACCATTGTATTTAGAAAAATCTAGGATCTTGAACTTAGATGACAAGATCATGTCTGGATAAAAGCACATGTCTTCAAAGCTGGTCGAAGTATAGGCATTAGGTCCACGAAGGGACTTGAAGGCTTCCTCCAGTTGTTGGACTTTTAGAAGTAACAGTGCGTCCTCTCGTTTTGTCGGGATCTCATCTAGGTGACTCTCGAGATCGTCTTGGATATACGGGAGTGTAGGAGGCATTGGAACGTTCTGCGGTTGGGATGGCAGAGTAACAATTGTTGGGGGCTGTGGAAGGTTCCTCGTAGATAGGATTGGATTGAATAGAGCAGGCTGTGGTGCTGCCTGGCTGTATGCTGCCCCAGTATTGGGTGACAACGGTTATGAAGATGATGGGTCGGCCCCAATTGGCTGGACAGTAGGTGGGTTCAGAAGTCGAGCCATTAGAGTTTCTACTAGGGCCTGTAGATTTTTGAGTGACTGACAGATGATAAGATGTTCCTCCCTGGACACTGTCTCTAGTTCCTGGGGGCTTTGATTATCCATCTCATTGACCATTGTTCTAGCGAGGGATCATGTGATTCTCCTGTCTATAAGATCTAGATGGGTCGTGTTTGTACCTGTATGGCAACACTACGCTCGAATCAGTATACAAGGAAATATCTTTGGAAATATTGGAGAGGTAACGGACTTCCTTTAAGATTTAAAATTTAGGTCGCGCCTCGGACATGGAGTCTGGAGGACGGTCTTAAATTGTAGATCTTTGGGAGATAATATCGAGTCTGTAATCTATTTCTGACCAATATTTCTAAAGATGCTGACGATTTATAACATTTAAGCAGATATATGCGTAAGAGAAGACCTTTTGGGATAATTGGAGACGTGTAGACTTCCTTTTAAATTTAAAATTCAGGACGTACCTCGGACATGGAGTCTGGAGGATAATCTCAGATTTTGTAAATTTATAGAGAGATTTTTGAAAAACGACAAGTCTACAGTCTTATCTCGACCAATATCCCTAAGGACGCTAAGATATATTTTTTTGAAAATTTTGATATTTAACAGGCATGTATATAAGGATTCCCCTCGGAATGTAAATGTTTACCCTAAAACAGTAAATAGGGTTTTGGCTTGACTCTGTTACTGGTTTACTATATGCAGCATGTGGCTATGTTGGCTGATAAGGTTTAATGGCTCCCAAATCTTTAGACCTCCGGCCCCGTTAGGGAAACCATCATAGAGTCGGTGATTTGGTTGGAGTGCCTCATTTCCACGGCGGACTTTTTAGGGTCACGCGGCTTACTGTTGGGCCCCCGATAGGTTGATAGGGTATCTTCCATTTTGGGCAGTCATGACTTCCATCCAAAACAGGTAATGATGCAAATGATGAATGAAAAACGTACATATGCAAAGTAAGTAAAAACGTTTTTGAAATGAGGAGAAATCATTTTTGCAGTTTATATCAGTAAGCAAGAAATAAGCGGTAAATAGTTTCAGCGCATCAATTTTTTTTCAACGCAAAACCTGTGTATTTTAGCAATGCGCCCTGTAATTTCCTTGAAAAGAAATAAACAAGATACACATAAGTAATAATAAGCCAAAAATTGACCGATTTCAAAATTCTGGAAAAGATTTATTTTTGAAAAAGGTTTCGCAAGCCAAAATCCTTGAAATCCCCAGTGGAGTCGCCACCTGTCGCGCCGGGAAATTTTTCCGTCATTCCCTCGTCCCCTCTCTCGGGAGGAGTCATTTTCCGGGACGGAAGAATCCGCGCTGTTGGAATTTATTTGAAAATACGGGGGTTTGTTTGAAAATGGGTGACGGCCTGAGTGTGCCGGTTTGGAATTTTCGGAGTCGCCACTTGGCATTTTATTCGTGATGTGCCAAGTCACTGTTATTTTATTTGAAATGAATGTTTAATTTGATTTGAAAATGTGCCCTTTATTTGAAAAAGGTGTCTGCAAACCAGAAATTCGAAGTTCGGGGATTAAATTACGAATGGGGAAGGTGTTAGGCACCCACTCGTCCTTTTGGTACTTTCATTTTCAAAAGTAAATCTTTTTGGAATCCGAAATCAATTGTTTTCTCAGCTAGAGAAATGAATAATTATTACTGATATGAATGAGATGAATTGAATTTAAACGACTTATGGATAATAGTTGTTGACGGGCAGATTTCAGCCCGGTTTTTAATAAGAAAGGTTTGTTTCTGAGCCGGATGGAACTTCGGCGAAAAATGTTTTTCTACAGTCGGACAGAATTCCGACTGCGTTTGGGAAAACAATTTTGTTTTGTTAATATAGTTTTATTTGCGACAGTCGAGCAGAACTTCGACTGTGTTTTTAGAAATGAATTTGAGCCGGACAGAATTTTCGGCTGAAAATGATTTTCTACAGTTGGACAGAATTCCAACTGTGTTTGAAAAGTGATTTTGTATTTCACGGTCGGACATAACTTTGACTGGTTTTAAAATATTTTATTTGTTTTATTGATTTTATTTATTTTGTTTTGGGAAGTTCCAAAGAATATTAAATGATCCGTCATGACCCGGGTCATAAAGCATTCTTTTAATCTGAGTCTGATAGCTACTGCAAGCTTTCACTTCAGAGTACGGATCGAGGAACTTGGTTTTTGGCTTTTAAAGTGTTTTTAATGTTTTTCAATCGGACAGAACTTCGACGATGAAAAACGAATTTTCTATTTTTGGGTCGGACAGAGCTTCGACCGCGAAAATGATGTTTATGCTTTTGGGGACAGAGTTTCGACCGCGAAAGAATTTTTATAAAACGTTTCTTTTAATGTGAAAAATTCCACAGAATATCAAATGCTCTGGACGGATCCGAGTCATAAGACATTCTTTTAATCCGAGTCTGATAGCTACTGCAAGCTTTCACTTCAGAGTACGGATAAAGGAATTGATTTTTATTTTAAAAGTATTTTGAAAATTTTTCAGTCAGAGAGAGCTTCGACTGTATTTTGAAAAATGGGGAGGGGAGTTATTTTCATTAAGTGTGAAAAATCCCACAGAATATCGAGTGCTCCAAACAGGGACGAGTCACAAGGCATTCCTTTAATCCAAGTCTAGTAGCTACTGCAAGCTTTCACTCTAGAGTACGGATACCAGAATTTAATTTTATTTGAAAAGTTTTTTAGGGAAAGCGAAAGTTAATCGCTGAAGAGAGATAGAATATATATGCTGTAATATGTATGTATGGACAGGGATATAAGATATCATATATATAAACCGAGCTGGATATAGTCCGAGCTAGACGACAGTACATATATAATAGTTGATAAGATATCATATATATAAACCGAGCTGGATATATTCCGAGCTAGATCGAAAGTATATATATAACCGAGCTGGATATATTCCGAGCTAGACGGCAAGTATTTTTGGGGCAAAGACGTTTTTATGTTCTTCTCGTTTGTGATAGCGGAGCCGGCATAGCCAAGCATGTGCCAAATTCTAACGAGGAGAACGACATAAAGTAACGAATTCTTTAGCAGATATTTATTCGAAAGCAGGAAAGACAAGTATTAAAATAATGGCAAATTGTATTGCTATATCTGTACAATTCCGGGAGACAACTTCTGTAGATAGCTTCTTTAAAGTATAGTAAGGCATAATATCGGACGCGCCCAACTGACTAATGCTGAACTATAAATTAGAAGACTATCAAGAGTCTCTGAAGAATATGAGAAACAAAACGGTATTTACCGTGTAAAATAAACAGGGGTTTGGATACTTTGCAAAGATGCAGTTGAAAACGATTTAGGGTAAGGACCCGGAGGTTTTTGGTTTGAAAAGTAGTCGAATATTTGGGAGTGTAATGGTGCTTGGAGGTTTCAAGGTCTGGATTGTTGTTGAGGGGAGTCCCTATATATAATCAATCAATGTCGCAACTATAGTTGCGACATTGTGGAATGTCGGTCTAAATGGCTGCCACACAGGGCATGAGGTGGCTGGGATATTTTAAGAAGCTTCCTATTCGATTTTGACAGTATCCTCTTTGCAAAAATAAATAGAAATTAAATAAAATATCCTAAAAATTGAAAAAGTATTCCGGAGTTCTGAATCTTGGTCCGAAGCTTCTATTTGTGCTTGACCGACCCCTTGACGAACTCTGCCTTTGACAATTTAAATTTAATATCTGTGATCGTTGAGTTGGATCATGAATATAGAAAATGTCTCAGGCTTAAACTGGACGTTTCTTGAGAAGTCCCTGAAATTCGGCTCCGTTTCTTAAAACAAAGAGAGAAGCGCTAGTTGCACCATCTGGACTACTCGGCTTCTGGAAAATCTGTTCCGCAGGGAATGTCAGACTTTGAAGATAAGGTCTGTGCAAAATTCGTTCACTGATTTCCGAGACTGTTGGTCAGTTGTAGGGAAAACCGAGCAGATTGGCGTTTATCCTCAACTAAATCCCGGATCTGGATTGGACGGATTCAGTCTTTATACTGTCCTTTCTATAATAAGAACGTCTTCGATTTTCCATTCAGAAACGGAAATTCGGTTGATTGTGGGGAATTCTGCTTGTTCCTGAGAAATCTTGACAATTGGGGGCCGATGTCATGAATAAAGTGAGAAGCGGTAGGTGCACCTTCTAGACTGCTCAGCTTCTGAAAAATCTGTTCCACAGGGAATATCACACTTTGAAGATAAGGTCCGTGCAAAATTCGTTCACTGATTTCCGAGATTGTTGGTCAGTTACATGGAAAACCGAACGGATTGACATTTATCCTTAACTAAATCCCGGATCTGGATCAGACGGATTCAGTTTTCGTACCAGCTTCTCGGTAA
>NMUG010000212.1:0-25287 GCA_002855965.1 Monotropa hypopitys
GGCAGTTTTCGATAAAGCTTAGAAGTAATGTTTTTAAGTCATCTCTTGGCAGATTTGAGGATTTAAAGTTAGTGGGAGCTCATTCCAAGATTTAAGGTGAATCACTATATACCTTGTTTACTCGTACAGCTTTTTAAACATGCTAGTCATTTGAGAATGTATTTTCATGCTATTGAGCATTCACTCTATTATGTTGTCTCTTCACAAAAGAAAATAGCATGTACTCTCTTCTTCTACCATGGATTGGAAAAAAGGAAAGATTTTATGATTGAACGGCATGAACGGTGACACGGTAGCTCGCCGCCAGGGGCAGAGTCAGAAACCGGCGAGGAGGGGGAAATAAGGGATCAATAGCCAGATTGATCACAGTGATATCACGACTCTGCATTTTATGCTATCTGGGGTAGCTCCCCAGGGATTACTGGTAACCGTGAAAAGCAGCATGATAAAAATCATGTCGGAATATCAAACGAATATGGAAATGAACATGCAAACAAAAGCGAGCTATGTGCTGAAGGATATTGAGAAGGACATAGGCTTGGCTTGGAAATACACATACAGATATAGGTTTTTGGGCTATTAAGCCCCACATATTATGTTCAAAATAAAGGAAATATGATTTCGATAACATATTATTATCCATGGAAACTTGTAGCCTTGATATATTGTGATTCACTCTAGCTTTTAGCTTATGCATTTTCTAAATCCTTTTTCAGGTACTGATGAAGAATAACTTGGAGCTTAGCCTTTTATTGCACTTCCGTTTTATCATTATCTCTCTTTGATGTACCCCTGTTGTAGAGGAAGTTTATAAGCCTCCTTTTGATGTATTATTTTGGAGATCATTAATAGAATTTACACACACTGGTGTTGTTCATCGCTTCCGCTTTATTATTGTTGAAATCCCTAAACTCATTAATAGTAGGCCTTTGCGAGCTTGCTCGTTGGACGGTCATGGACCCTCTTAGGGTTGGGTCATGACAGAAACGAACGTATTTCACTCATAATAAATAAAAGTTAACAAAGATAGGTGTGGGGGGAACCATTGGTGATTTATCGGTTTTCCTAATCAAGGGATCACAGGGACGTCTTCTTCTCCCTGACGTACTTGGACGGCATTGGGCCTGACAGCCGGAGTTCTGTGCCGGTCAATCCATCTATCAAGGTGACCCTGTCGGACCAGATGCTCTAGATAGGCTTTGAAGGGGAGATAGGTTGTGGTATAGTGTCCTCTCTCCCAGTGGTAGGTGTAGTAGGCCTTCCCATTTGGATGTATGTCCCCGATTTTGTGATCCGGTTCCCTGTAGAATTGTTCGTCCCTGATCAGCCGGAGGACAGTGTAGATTGGCTCTGTGAAAACCGCTGTTTCTGCCACATAGTCCTCCAGTTGTGGCGCCTTTTTTTCTCTCGTTTTCACAATATTGACCTGCCTCTGGTTGTGCTGAGCGGGGGTAGTCCATGCCTGAGGGGGTTGAAGGGAAGCTCATTCGGCCAAGAGATCCTCCAACTGGCAGAACTTGTCAATCATTTGCATAAGATCATCCATGTTCTCCGCAGGATGGAGCATAAGCTCCCGGAGCATGGGACTTTCGGACTCTAGGCCCATCTTGAAGGAGGAAGTAGCGACACCCGAGTTGCAGTTCTGGATGTCGTTGTACAATTCCCAGTAGCGGTCCACATATTGCTGAAGAGTCTCATCCGGTCGCTTTCTGAGACTGATCATAGAGTCGACCTCTTTCTTCTCCTTGTCGCTGGTAACGAAGCGGGCAAGGAAGATCCTCTCCAGATCTCTAAAGCTCCGTATGGTCCGAGGGGAAAGCTTGTTGAACCAGAGTGACCCTTGGGTGCCTAGGCTTGTGGGGAAGACTTTGCATAGGACGACGTCGCTTGACAAGTAGAGCGCCATGATCTGCCAGAAGTAGATGAGATGTGTGTAGGCATCAGTCTTCGGATTGTACCTGGAAAACTTTGGCAGACTAAAACCAGGAGGGAGGACGGCCGAGTCAATCGTCTACGAGAAGGGAGAAAGGCTGAGCTATTCCAGGCGAGCATCGACTTCTTGAAGGGCCTGCCCGGAGGGTCGATCGGCATGGTGGTCCCTTCGATGGCGCCAATGCTCCCTTGTGTCGTCGTCCGAGACCGTAGAGCGAGGTCGGTGCCTTTTGTCCCGGTGATGGTGTTTCTCCTTTTGGTGGCCAGAGTCCTCTTATTCCGGCCAAAAATCATGGAGGTCACACAGGCGGACCTCGACAAATTCCCCTCCTTCATACATGTAGAGCGGGACCTAATCGGGGTGTCTGGGGCGTCGTTCGTTGTACTGCTGTTGGTCCGTCTGGCGCTCGTGCCCTTTGGCTACACCCTTTCCCTTTCGCTCCCTATCTTCTATCGATCGGTGCTGGTGGCGCCTCTGTCCTGAAGATCATGAGGCCGAGTCCGTAGCATCGGCCATCTTGGTGACCTGGTCCCAGAGCTGCGCAATTTCTGCATCTCTTTCCTTCATCATCCGGTTTATGGCCATTGCGTAGGCCGACTCGAGCTCCAGCGTCAATCCGGAAGGGGAGGCAAAGAGCCCTAGGGAGATGTGTTGCTGCTGTGGAGGTGGAGGACAAAGGGGAAGTTTGGCATCTTGGTTCACTGGTGTGGCATTTGTGTCGTCCATAAGGGGGAGTTAGGAAGTCTAGGATGAGGCAGAGATCAGGATTCCACCAAGGCAGTGGTTAGCTACGTCCCACTGTGAACGCCAATTGTGGTGGCTGGTTTCTGCTGGAGACTTCTCTTCGGTTGTTTCCCCAGAGATTGGCTGTCGGATGGACGGTCTGGAGGCTTGTGTGATCCCTGCAAACAATAAAGGGGTCCCCCTGCTTGGCTCCTGTAAAAAGGAGGTTAGTGACCGCCGGTCGGTCATGACCAACGGGGCCTCCGATGCTTAAGTTAGACTTTTTCTAGAGAGGAGAGTAGAAAAAAGCAAATAGAGGCTGGACAGTAGCGGTCGGGGATCAGATCCCCTGAACAGTACCAAAATGGGGTATTTATTGGGATAGGTGCTCTTTCGGGTAGGATTTGGTATGTGGGCCGCACGTTATGGGCTCCCCCGTGCGGTATTTGACCCGGGTGGTGTACGTGTTTGGCGTATGTGGGTTGGTGAGGCCAATGGGTCGGGTTAATCGTACGGACGGGGGAGGACGACGGACGGTGTGATGCTCATTGCTGGAGGCTAGGCCGAGAGGATGCCCTTCCGCTATGTTCTGATCAACCGGGAGCGATGTTTTGCCACAGGACTGGTGACTGATGCTCTGCCGACCGGTTTTAGTAGCCGGAGTGTTCGATTTCGTTTGGCCTGCTCACGTTGCTGGAGCGTCTTGTCGGGAGGGGGATTTTCAAATGGTATTGGGGCTTATCGGCGTTCACAGTGGGGCGTAGCTAACCACTGCCTTGGTGGAATCCTGATCTCTGCCTCATCCTAGACTTCCTAAATCCCCTTTATGGATGACACAAATGCCACACCGGTGAACCAAGGCTAGCGTACTACCGCCTCTACCGCAAAACCAAACTTCTTTACAAAGCAAATATCTTCAACTTTGTCATTTCTCTGTAGACCGACCTCGGACTTGCCACTCTACTAGCTAATGTAGTATTTTCATGTTTATAAATTTCTAATGCTTGGCATATGCTTTTCTGCTAATTCAATGACCGGAAAGGTCCTTCCATCATTAGTTGAAATGCTAGTTGGGGTCGGATTCCTTTGAATCGTATTTGTTGTGGGTATCATTTGACTATCATCGATCGACAGTTCATTTTCGAATTTATTATACTGGGTATGTCTGGTTTTAATCTCATTGTTGATACCCAAATTTTGATTCAGTCTTTAACTTATTCAGAAATCAGCAAAAATATCCTTTCAGGGATTAACGTGCATATCCGAGATGTTCGGACTCTTCGCGAAGAACACCGACGGTATTTGAAAATTTCACCAACAGTGAACGAGAAGCGATAAAGTGTTAAGGAACATTTACCTGTCTCAAAACTTAAAGCCGACGCACTGGTCAAGAAAATTTTCGACGGACGGTACTGAAACCGCATCCGAAAAAGGCAAAATACCCGGGAACGAGCAAAATCCCACATGAACAGTCAGAATTCTATTGTCAGACGGAATATTGACAGCAAATCAGTTATTAAGAAGCAGGTACAAAAATTAAATCCGTCCGATCTAGATTCGGGATTTAATTACGGATGAACGTCAATCCGTTCGGTTTTCCCTGCAGCTGACCAACAGTCTCGGAAAGCAGTGAACGAATTTTGCACGGACCTTATCTTCAAAGTCTGGCATTCCTAGTGGAGCAGATTTTCCGGAAGCTGAGCAGTCTAGAAGGTGCACCTACCGCTTCTCACTTTATTCACGACATCGGCCTCCGACTGTCAAGAATTCTCGGGAATGAGCAGAATTCCCCACGAGCATCCGAATTTCCGTTTCTGAATGGAAAGTCGAAGACGTTTTTATTACAGAGAGAACAGTGTAAAAACTGAATCCGTCCGATCCAGATTCGGGATTCATTTAAGGGTAAACGACAATCTGCTCGGTTCTCCGTGCAGCTGACCAACAGCCTCGGAAATCAATGAACGAATTTTGCACGGATCTTATCTTCCAAATTTGGCATTCCTAGTGGAGCAGATTTTTTAGAAGCTGAGCATTCCTGAAGGTGCAACCTGTGCTTCTCTCTTTGTTCTAAGCAACGGAGCCGAATTTCAGGGATTTCCCGAGAAACGTCCGGTTCAAGCCCGGGTCATTTGCTATATTCTTGATCTAACTCAACGATCACGAATATTAAATTTAAATTGTCAAAGTCCAAGTTCATCAAGGGGCCGGCCAAGCACTAACAGAAGCTTCGGACCAAGATTCAAAACTCCGAGATACTTTTTCAATTTTAGATATTTTATTTTCATTTTTCTATTTAATTTTGCCAAAGAGATAAGGTCAACCCGACCCAGGAAGCTTCCCAAAAGATCTAAGCCAACACATGGGCCACGTGGCAGCCCATTGGGCCGAGGAGCCCTAATGGCGCTACTATAGTTGCGACATTCTTTGAATATAAATAGGGGACCTACCCCTCAACAAAAGAGATCCCACAAGTTGCTTATCCACTTCCAACTTCCAAACACTCCCAAAATCTGACAACCCACAAACCAAAAAACCTTCGGGTCTTTGAGTTTGGTCACGAAAGTAACCGTACTAGTCTATGAGTTTGGTCACGAAAGTAACCGTACATATACCAATGGCCTCCTCTCAAGAAATTTTATTTGTGAACTTGTTTTTGGGTTCAAAGAGAATTAAAATCAAGATTAGACGACGCCTCCCCGGCAACGGTGCCAAAAATGCTTACGCCCTCAATGTGTATTATGATAAAGAGGCAACCCGAAGCGTAGGGCTAGAATGTGCGTAGCATAATACTTGGGAAGTCCGAGATCGATTTCACAGGGAGGTGATGCTTAATGCTTGAAATGACTTCTTTTTGAGATTTTAATTGTTTTACGGCTATAAGTAGCCAACTGAAATTTGATGGGATTGTATTGTTGAATTTGCTTATGGTCTTAAGTGGTGAAATTCTAAATAACAAGGGAGGAATAGTCTTAGGCTTGGGTATCTATGGTCATAGGCTAAAAAATCCCCACATATACAAAAGAGAATCAATGAAAGAACGGGAGGTGAAGATAGTCACATTTGTATATTTCTCACATGATCCATTGTACCAAACCCAAAGAAGGACATAGCTTCAAACATGACTTGTGACAAGTTTATTGTCAACAATCCATAAAGAAGATAACACTTCTTTGCTTTGACCAAACCTAAGAGAAATCATACAAAATAAACTAAACTTCAACTACCACACATAGGAGAAATGTAAACCAAAAACCATAGAACCCAAACCTAGACTACTCCTATGAGACTACTCACTATTTGCCATAATAGAAAAGAAATAAACTCTAGGAAAGAAATACTTCATTTAAGAGAAAGAGAGCAAATAACAAAGTTTAGGACTAAGATTACAACTTACTTGTAGCACTTACAAAATACCAAATTAGTAGCAAAGATTTCCAAGAGAAATCTACCCAGCCAAGAGTCTTCTACTAGAGAGCAAAATCTGGAAAAACTGTGAACTAGAGAGAGAGATAAGGTAGTCTATAGGATATTCCCCCCTTCTTTTCTAAGTCATTCCCATGTTAAACATACATAAATAAGTAGTCCAAGCATGCTTCCACGTAAATCCACAAAGAACATTCCCCCAAGTGTTGGTTTTCAAGATTGTTCCCTCCACTCACATGTAGAAATCAATAATTTAATCTATCAGAATTTTTGGTCTGCTAGATGTCTGCACCGGTGCAGAAAACATTGCAGCGGTGCAGGATCTTTTGTTCCTCCTTGAATCGATGCACAATCGATGCGCAGACTGACTGATGGCTTTTGGGCAAACCTTCATCGGTGTAGAAGGTAGAAAAATGATGGAAAACATCTGAGTGATGGCCCAAAGGTGCACTAAACTTCCAATCTTCTCTTGTGATCGCATATCTTCACATTCCCGTCAATCACGTAAACACGAGCTAAGTCATAGTAGCATGTGATCATCAAATCAACTCAAAGAATCGTCGTTTAATCGAATTTATCTGTAAACACTAACAAACTACCAAATGCACATTATCTAGTAAAGGTGACAACTAAACAGTGTAAACCCGCAAGAAAGGAGTAGAATTAGCCGTAGAATATACAATATCTTAGGCTAATCACAACCCCCAACTTGAACATTGGTCGTCCCGAGCAATGTAGTACAAAGTAGTGCGTTGAAAGATTTCCAAAGTAACGAACAAGTAGGTACCGATAACCATCTATCTCACAAAAGAACGAATCGAAGTGTAGTCAAAATGTAGAACATAATTTACTCAACACATGTCAACTAAATGATGTCTAGATTCCAATCCTCGCATAGACAAAGAAAATATCACTCGATTCCCACAAAGTAAAGATAGCACACCATGTAGCGAAGATAGAATCAATTATGTCTCAACGTTGAAAATTTCATCACAAGAAGCCAATGGAAAGTACAACTAACGATAGAAAAACAGCAAGATATAAGCACATAACCACAAATCATCAAAGGTCTTTTTCGCACGTAATGTAAGGCTCCAAAAGAAGTGATGACACCAAAACAAAGGATAGCGGTACAATCGGTTGGTCATACTACCCAACCGCTATCCGACCCAAAATATGATGTGACAACACAAAGGATAGACTCAACACAACGACCTACACTCCAACTATATCTACACAGAACCTCCACCACCAACAGTGGGCAAATAAGAATCGTCCTCAGCAAACTGATCTTCAACTTCTTCAACCTCGTCCTCACTTGCTTCCTCAATTGGGGGAATGTACTTTTCGCCTGAGGTGCCCTCGGCACGGCTCGTGTGCCAATATAACTCATGTTGAAACCGGGCAATTTCCTTCCGGTCGTTTTTGCTTTCCTTCTTAGCAATCATGACCTCCTTGATAATCTTCGCATTCTGACAGAAAATATGTTTCAGCCACGTCTTTACTTGCTTCTTGAAACTCGAGGTCTCCTCAACAACCAGTGGAATGGTAGGTGGTAAAACAGGTTCGGAAGTGGTGGCTTCAGAAGGGGTTGGTTGGGTAATCTTGGAAAGTTTAATGCTTTTAGAGAGAGAAACACCATTTAGCGGTCCTGGGAATCCAAGAGTAAAATCTTTCTCAAGCATCTTTACACCTTGGCGTCGACACATTGTCGTATCATACAAGGGAATGTCAACTTCAGTTTTTCTGTGGCATCTGATTTCGTATCAATGATTTGATTAAAAATCCACTCCATCCAGTCACAAGTACACTCCTCATTCATGAAAACATATAGAACTTCCATAGACTTACCGGTTGGCCGATGTTCTGATCCGCGAGGAAACAGATTATAATGCATTATCTTCGACGCAACGCTATACTCCTCCTTGAAGAACCCAGGCTGATTTTCACCCCGATATTGCATTGGGTTCGCATACACAGCCCGTCGAACGGTGTCAGCGTCAATACTTTCACCGTCTACAAGAGGGTAATTTATCGTGTCCGGACTAGGTCGCGGGTACCCTAAATATTCGGCAACAGTATTTGGAGTGATGGTTATCTTCCGCCCACCAACAGTGGATTGGATCTGGTGCTGGTTTGGGTGATCAATGGGAGTATCATAAGATAGATTCCTGTAAAACTCATACACCACATCCCGTTTGTACCCAATGATTGGTAAGAACCAGAACAGCATACCACTCCGTGCCATCTGCGGAATGCCATGAGCTTCCTCTCCCAAGGTTTTGATGTCCACTTGACGTTCACATCGCACGCCCTTCTTTCGGACAGAATCCATCCATTTCTTTTTCTGGGCAGAAATTACCTCAGTGGTTCTTCGTCGCTTAGGGCTTGTACGAACTGGTTCCTCTTCAGGTTCCTCACTTGATTGAGGGGGAGTGGGAGATCGGGACGGCCCAGTTCTCTTTGTTCGAGCCATACATATCATACCAAACGAGAGACCCACGTATGAGCACAAAAACCACAGAATCCATGGGTATGTTGGGGAAATTTCGAGTAAGTTGGAGTTTGGAAGAGAGAGACGTGGATTTATGATCATTCTAGAGAGGACAGGGGAAATCAATTTTAGGGCTAGGTGAAAACTGGAGTATGGGGTGGAGAGGAGAGGTGGAATTTTGGATGGGTGTAGTGGGTTTCTCTCGGTGGAAATTAGATGGAAGGGATGCAAAGTAAAAATGATCGTATGGTGGCACATGGGGGGGAAGGCTCTCGGAAATTCTAAAATTTTTGAACCAGGAGTAGCTGCATCGGTGCACTAAATTGGTGCATCGGTGCACCTGTTACACAATTATTCCCAACCGATGCACCATCGATGCACAGATCCACTGCCCTTTGTTACCAATTCTGCATTGGTGCATACATATCCGCATCGGTGCAATTGTAAACTCAAAAAAATTTTAAACCGATGCACATTCAATGCACAGACCCACTGCCCCTTTTTTACCAATTCTGCATCGGTGCAAGTAACCAATGCATCGGTGCAGGTCAAACCAAAATGTTTCCCACGGCTGTCAAGAGGTCAAAAGTGCATCCCAAGGCTCAAAATACATCACCAATATCAGAAGCAAGTTCAATTTCATATCCAAGACCTCCCCACAACTCCGGTTGCCTAAGGCAGTGATGGTATAATGATTTGGTTAATGGGAAGGGAGCAAGGGGACACTTTGTGGTTCAATCACATAATAGAATGCCTTGAGTCATGTTTGTGGTCGTGTGCATCAACTTACTACTCAACAAATACGGCATGATACGCATGAATATAGCAATTGAGACAATTATGTTTGGAATTACACGATGTGTTGAAAAGAATGAATCGTCACATGTTATAGATGTCAAATGCAAAGTTCAATTATGCGTACACTCAACAAACACACAATGTATTCAATGTTGAAATATGATGGCCCAAAGTGCCCTTATCAGAACATTCATTAAACTTCCATTCACTAGCCTCATATACATTTCTCATTTCACGATCAACACCAAGTTAGGCCCTATCCCACCCCCAACTTACACAATTGCACGTCCTCGTGTAAGAAAGTTTGAGATAAAAGAGGGACTTACTTGATTGTGGCGCGTGTAGTGAAAAATGAATGAACTTACGGTGATGGCCAAGTTGACATTGTGTGAGTGCGATACCTGCAATACATACCAATACAAAACTACAAGAGACACGGTAAAGGGAAATAGTTAGGACACGATAGAAATATAAGACGTATGATTTTCAGTTCGGGGTAGGGTGTTACTCGACAGGTTACAAGCTCAGTTTATATGAGACATACTCCAATCGACTTTCACACCCATCCCTACTATGCTAGATTCGTTCGAGCACGGACGAACACTAGAGCTATCTCATGCTCCATGGATTTAACGTCTCCTAGACGCACAGTGCAATTATTAATCTGTGGTGTTTGGAATTGGTTCGTCCTCATAAATGGGATCCACCAACTCTTCAATTACTTCTTCAATGGGAAAACTTTCTAAGAACGGTTTCAGCTGATTGGCACTCAAAAGTGCAAATCAATGCCATCATTTCCCTTAAATTTTGCATGGTTTCATTGCTTAAAGCTTGGCATTAGTATGGTTTTCTTGTTAACATCTATTTTGAGCCGTTATTGTGAATCCAAGCTAAAATAGCATATTTTGTAGTCCCTGGTATGTTAAATTATTTGGCAGGTCATTTGATGGAAGGTGGAAGCAAAGGAGGAGAGTATTTGAAGAGCAAACAATGAAAAGAAATCTTGAAGTCTCTCAAATTCCACTCAAATTCCCGAGAGTAGGTCCATTCACTACCGGAAATGAAGAATAAATTATTAACAATCAAGGGATCAGCAACATTTACTCCCGGGAGCAAAGTATTTCATTACCGGGAGAACAAGACAGAAGTTTAATTTTTGGACAGAAACATTTACTCCCGGGAGTAAATTAATTCACTACCGGGAGTAAAGTGGAATGCTGTGAAAAGTTTTTGGGCAGAAACATTTACTCCCGGGAGTAAAGTATTTCACTACCGGGAGAGAAAGGAAAAATCTGGGCAGAAAGTGAATGTGTCCCCCCTTTTTCCACCTGTTATGTAATGAGTTTTTTTTCGTTTTTCATCATTTTCCCCCCAAACTTTGGGGGAATTCCTTCTAGAGCCCTAGGGTTAGCTTATAAATAAGAGGGCTTAGGTTTTTTATAAGGGAGTCGGATGTTAAAAGGTCAGTAGCTCATTTTCTGCTGTAGGTAGTTTCAACTCTGCTGTATGTGGTTTTCAATCTGATGTAAGTCTTTCAAGTTCTACTTCAATTCAGTACTTAGTTTTCATTTAGCTTTCAATTTCATTGTTCTAATTCTCTTCTCCCTTCCTTTTTCTCATTCAATTTCAGTAATTAGTTTCAGCTGTTTTCTCATTCAATTTCACTGTTCTCTTGATTTCAGTCCCTGTTTTTTTTAGATCTATGAATTTTTAGTTTAAGGGAATCGGATTCAAGGGAATTGATGGATCCAAGGTTGATTTCCGTTCTCTCCATAGAATTTCAATAGTTCTATCGGATATTCAAGGAATCAAACCTACGAATTGGGGTGTGGATTTCAATTCGGATTGAATCTAGCCTTGAATGGTTATAGACAACTCATAGTTGGCATATCCATTGCTTTGTGATGATTTGATTCGATTTTGATTCACGTTTGCCTCATAAGATTGATTTTCATTGCAATACCAATTAAGTTAGAGAGAGATGAATAAATTCTCGGATTTCATCCATAACCAAGGATCGGATTCTACACTTTAATTCTCTTGTAATTAGTTTAGTTTCCTTGGTTTTCTGTAATTTTTTCTATTTTCCAGAACAGTCCACCACCATTTCACTTCACAATTCCATCCTCCACTTCACTTATTCATCTAATAAATACTAAAATCAATCTAAACTCGATCCATACCTTAATCCCTGAGGAGAATGACCTGGTACTTACGAGAATTTATTATGCTTGATTGACAAAACTCATGGTTTGAATCACTTGCGCTTGGGTGATTCAACCTACTTTCTGTTTTACTCTTTAATTTCCCAAATCTGAAAATTCAATTGCGCAATCAACAATTGTTGTTTTTATTATCAAACATTTTTGGCGCCGTTGCCGGGGATTTCGGTGTCTTGGATTGAGTTTTAATTGAGTTTAGTGTACCCATTTAGAGTTTATAATCTAAAAATCCAAAAAAAAAATCAAAAAACATAAAACCAAAAAAAAACAGAGCATAAAAGATGAAAAACAGAGCTGGATTGTTTTTGCTGTTGTAAAGAATTTTTCTACTATTGTGTGATATGTTTGAGCTCCAATTCTACTCTCTTCTTTGTCTTGTGAATTAAAAAGTTTCTCTCCAAATTCGATGGATAAATTTTCACATTCTTGGGCTTCAACTTCGCAACCATCATGGTATGTTCCTTATGCTTATCATGATGTTGTTATAAATGAAGAAGGTTATGCTTCCAATGAACTAAGGGCTCCACACTCATGTTATTTTTCTTTTGAGCCTGATTTTTACTATAATGGCCAAGTTCTTGAGGACCCCCATGATGACCATTCCTTCACCATTAGCCCAAATTTGGAAGAGAAATTGATTAATTTCATGCATGGAATTATTGAATTCACCACTGAAGTAAAACAAGACCTAGGAGAGATGAAATCACAAGTGGCTGATTTGACCACGGCAGTAGAAGAATTGTGGGAAGAACACTTCTCAGCTGAACCTCAAAATGTTTTAGAGGATCAAATTGAATCCCCACATGACTTGGAAAATTTTGACAACAAATCCCATGAATTAAAGATACCCATCTGTGTTGATAAACCAATCATGTTGGATGAGTATCCTGAACCTAAAGTGTTTTTGTATGAAAGCATGCCTTCACCCCATGTGCTTAGTGAATCCTTGAGCATTGATTTATTTTTGATAGATATGGCATACTACGTTGATAACATCAATGACTTAGGGAATGATTTGTTGGGTGTTGGTAAAAATATTAAGATGAGATTTCTGAAATGTCCCAAAGCCAAGGTCTATTCCATATACCTATTCTTGTGGGCTGGACATATTCAGTTTATGTTGACAAGCTTGGAATCTTTTTGCCTTTCTTTTGGATTCCTAGCTATGCTCCATTGTCTATATAAAATGCTAGGAATCATTCTTTCATTGTATATACCATTGATGATGTATAGTTTTTTTAGTTTTTTTTTAAGTTTTTCTTTCTTTTATTCTCGTGAATGTTCTTTTTTCTTGACTTGTTTTGATTTTGTCTCCTTGCTTTAAGCATTGGGGACAATGCTCATTTCAAGTTGGGGGTGAGACATTGAAGCCCTTTTTTATTTTTAGTCTCAGTTTGTACATAATTTTTCTTTTAATTTTTGAAAATTTTTAAAAAAAATTGTGGAATTAATTTCAACACTTGGGAGTTCATGCTTCATCATTCTTGTTGCACACTTGTTTTGGTAGAGAATTCAAGTTTGAGATGGCATAGTATCATTTGTGTGTGTCTCCACTTTTGCATTCTATGATCATTGAACCTAAATTGTGCACCAATGAATTTTAACTCACCAAGTGGAGACTTAAATGCCACATAATTATTCTTTTTGGGTCTATCTTCCTTTGTTGGGGACTTAATTTGTACAATCATGTTTTACTTGAGTTAGTGCCCAGCTTGTAGATATTTTAGGAAAAGGATTTGTGGCATTCTTTGTTTTGTAAACCCACAAAAACATATCACCATTTGACCTACTTTGAGCCTTACAAGTTGCCATTCTTTGTTTAATACCCTAGGAGGCCATTTGGAGTCGATACTTTTTTGTTGGGTGGTTTTTAATCAAGACTTACTTTCCTTGATGATTC
The DNA here is from genome assembly GCA_002855965.1 of Monotropa hypopitys. Taxonomy (NCBI): domain Eukaryota; kingdom Viridiplantae; phylum Streptophyta; class Magnoliopsida; order Ericales; family Ericaceae; genus Monotropa; species Monotropa hypopitys. The sequence goes on from NMUG010000212.1 coordinate 13,494, forward strand.
ACTATCCATTCACTCACATTCTTCAGAGAGCAAGGTTTTAGTTCATTGGATTTTACTCTTGAATTCTTGGAGGTTCCAAAGTTGCATTACCGGGAATTAGTATCTTGATTACCGGAAATTGGAAGTGCTGAGTTGAACAGTGTGTAGTAAAGCAGTCTAGAGGCTACCTTCTCCCGGGAAACCACTCCCCTTCTACCGGAAAACCACAAGTCTCAATGTTGCCATCTAAAAATGGGATGTGCTGGAGATACATTCTAGTGCAATTAAAGATCAAAACATGCTTTCAAGGAAAAATTAAGCTGCTAGAAAGAAAAAAAAATCAAAAGAAGAAAAGAATAAGGAGTGGGGTTGTTCCTATGAAAAGAATTTTGTCAAGGTACTTCTATCTTCTCTCTGCACATGGGTTGAAAAAATTAGTGGTGGACTTCTATTGGAAGGAAGAAGGGAAGAAATTCATTGAACTTTGCCTTGTTTATACACATCCACATTTGATAAAATCTGTGTTTCCTTGATTGAATTCTTTCTTTGTGAGTGAAATTCTTGTCCTAAACTTCACATGTTTAATGAGTTTTGATGAAAACAGTTAAGGGTAGGGAACCAAACTAAAAATTTGTTGTTTTCCATCTATTTTCCCTCACCCTTGAACATTATAAGTCAAAAAGACCTGCATGATTCTTGAAATATTTACACTAAGTTGGATACTTAGGATTGTTTGGCATGATTGTTAAATTCCATCGATCTTTCACTGTTTTGGCCACATTCTTCCATTGGAAAATTGTGTTGGAACCCTTGATTTTTGTGATTACTTCTTGTGGGATGGTTTCCTCATACCCTTACTCGAGTGAAATTCATTTGTGAGCGACCACCCATGTGAGACTTGAAGTTGAAACTTAAATAGTAAAAAAGGAGTTGGTGCCTAAATTTGAGAATTGATCATTTCATGTTTTTGTGGAGAGACTTTCACCTTTGAAATTTTGCCATATTATTCCTTGTATTCTTAATTGAAAATTTGTGTGGATGGGATATTTGGCATGACCTTTTTAGTGTTGTTTTTAAATCCTTGATTGCTAGGGACTAGCAATATTTAAGTTGGGGTGTGTGATTAGCACTCAAAAGTGCAAATCAATACCATCATTTCCCTTAACTTTTGCATGGTTTCATTGCTTAAAGCTTGGAATTAGTATGGTTTTCTTGTTAACATCTATTTTGGGCCGTTATTGTGAATCCAAGCTAAAACAGCATATTTTGTAGTCCCTGGTATGTTAAATTATTTGGCAGGTCATTTGATGGAAGGTGGAAGCAAAGGAGGAGAGTATTTGAAGAGCAAACAATGAAAAGAAATCTTGAAGTCTCTCAAATTCCACTCAAATTTCCGAGAGTAGGTCCATTCACTACTGGGAATGAAGAATAAAGTATTAACAATCAAGGGATCAGCAACATTTACTCCCGGGAGCAAAGTATTTCATTACTGGGAGAACAAGACAGAAGTTTAATTTTTGGACAGAAACATTTACTCCCGGGAGTAAATTAATTCACTACCGGGAGTAAAGTGGAATGCTGTGAAAAGTTTTTGGGCAGAAACATTTACTCCCGGGAGTAAAGTATTTCACTACCGGGAGAGAAAGGAAAAATCTGGGCAGAAAGTGAACGTGTCCCCCCTTTGTCCACCTATTATGTAATGAGTTTTTTTTCGTTTTTCATCATTTTCCCCCAAACTTTGGGGGAATTCCTTCTAGATCCCTAGGGTTAGCCTATAAATAAGAGGGCTTAGGTTTTTTATAAAGGAGCCGGATGTTAGAAGGCCAGTAGCTCATTTTCTGCTGTAGGTAGTTTCAACTCTGCTGTATGTAGTTTTCAATCTAGTGTAAGTCTTTCAAGTTCTACTTCAATTCAGTACTTAGTTTTCATTTAGCTTTCAATTTAATTGTTCTAATTCTCTTCTCCCTTCCTTTTTCTCATTCAATTTCAGTAATTAGTTTCAGCTGTTTTTAATTCACTGTTCTCTTGATTTCAGTCCCTGTTTTTTTAGATCTATGAATTCTTAGTTTAAGGGAATCGGATTCAAGGGAATTGATGGATCCAAGGTTGATTTCCGTTCTCTCCATAGAATTTCAATAGTTCTATCGGATATTCAAGGAATCAAACCTACCAATTGGGGTGTGTATTTCAATTCGGATTGAATCTAGCCTTGAATGGTTATAGACAACTCATAGTTGGCATATCCATTGCTTTGTAATGATTTGATTCGATTTTGATTCACGGTTGCCTCATAGAATTGATTTTCATTGCAATACATAATTAAGTTAGAGAGAGATGAATCAATTCTCGGATTTCATCCATAACCAAGGATCGGATTCCACACTTTAATTCTCTTGTAATTAGTTTAGTTTTCTTGGTTTTCTGTAATTTTTTCTATTTTCCAGAGCAGTCCACCACCATTTCACTTCACAATTCCATCCTCCACTTCACTTATTCATCTAATAAATACTAAAATCAATCTAAACTCGATCCATACCTTAATCCCTGAGGAAAATGACCTGGTACTTACCAGAATTTCTTATGCTTGATTGACAAAACTCATGGTTTGAATCACTTGCGCTTGGGTGATTCAACCTACTTTCTGTTTTACTCTTTAATTTCCCAAATCTAAAAATTCAATTGCACAATCAACAATTGTTGTTTTTATTATCAAGCATCAGCCTTTGACCATTCACCTTAAAAATGTTCGGGGAGTCCGGTTGCGCTATATCAATTGCCCCGTGTGGGTAGACCTTATGAACAATGTATGGCCCTGCCCAACGAGATCTTAACTTCCCAGGGAAAAGATGCAACCGGGAGTTATACAATAACACCTTATCCCCTAATGAAAAAAAATGGGGTGATTTGTTTGTCATGAAAGTTCTTGACTTTTGCCTTATATATTTTGGCGTTTTCATAGGCTTCATTTCTGATTTCTTCCAGTTCACTCAATTGCAATTTCTATGAGCACCGGCTTCCGGCAAGCGTGTATTCAATGAGTTTATGGCCCAATAGGCCTTGTGTTCCACCTCAACGGGTAAGTGTCACGCTTTGCCGTACACAAGCCGGTAGGGAGAAGCTCCCAAAACAGTTTTATATGCGGTCCTATACGCCCACAATGCATCCGTGAGACGTAAGGACCAATCTTTCCGGTCCGGATTCACTGTTTTCTCCAAAATATGTTTGATCTCTCGATTTGCCAACTCCGCTTGCCCATTGGTTTGCGGGTGGTAAGCCGTAGAGATCTTGTGAGTGATTCCATACTTCTTCATTAGTACCGCAAAGATTTTGTTACAAAAGTGTGTGCCTTGGTCACTAATCATAGCACGTGGCATACCAAACCTTGATAGAATGTTTTCTTCCATGAATGAGATGACCACTTTATGGTCATTGGTCTTGGTAGCTACGGCTTCAACCCATTTAGAAACGCAGTGAACCGCTAGGAGGATATATAGATTACCATGAGAATTGGGAAAAGGTCCCATGAAGTCAATACCCCAACAGTCAAAATTTCAATGATGAGAATAGGGGACAAAGGCATCATGTTCCTTTTAGTGACACCCCCTAGCTGTTGACATCTCTCACATGATTTGCAAAAATTGCTCGCATCTTTAAAAAGAGTTGGCCAATAGAAACCACATTGAAGAATCTTCGATGCGGTTTTCTTGGCCGAAAAATGACCCCCACAAGCTTCGGAATGGCAAAAGGTGAGGACATCGGTTTGATCATCATTTGGGATACAACGCCTCACAATTTGGTCCGAACAACATTTAAATAAATATGGGTCATCAAAGATGTATCTTCTAACTTCAAAAAGAAAGCGGCGGGTATCTTGAGCCGACCAATGTTCCGGTAACTTTCCTGTGGCAAGATAATTCGCAATGTCTGCGAACCATGGACAGCTTGAAACACCAAAGAGGTGTTCATCAGGAAAAGTTTCAGAAATTGATGGCGAAGATTTATCATGAAATTCCAAGCGCGACAAGTGGTCGGCTACGACATTTTCCACGCCTTTCTTGTCTTTATCACAATGTCAAATTCTTGCAAAAGGAGGATCCATCGGATAAGCCTCGCTTTTGCATCTTGTTTGGACAACAAATACTTTAAAGCCGCGTGGTCGGTATACACCACTATAGGAGAACCGATCAAGTACGAGCGGAATTTGTCAAGTAAAAACACAACCGCCAACAATTCTTTTTCAGTGGTGGTGTAATTGACTTGAGCCTCATTCAATGTTTTGCTCGCGTAATGAATCACACATGATCCTTTTTCTCCCATTTGCCCAAGGACTGCCCCGATCGCAAAATCGCTTGCGTCGCACATAAGTTCGAAAGGTAGATCCCAATTGGGGGCTTGGAGAATAGGTGGCGATGTGAGCATGGCTTTTAGGGTCTCAAATGATGAATTGCATTCCTTCGTCCACTCGAATGGTGTATCTTTGCCCAACAAGTGACAAAGTGGACGAGAAATGGTACTGAAATTTTGTATGAATCGCCTATAAAAACCGGCGTGACCGAGGAATGATCTCACATTCTTGACGCATTTTGGAATGGGTAGCTTAGCTATGAGTTCAATTTTCGATTTGTCTACCTCAATTCCACGGGCGGAAACAACATGCCCCAAAACTATTCCTTCACGGACCATGAAGTGGCACTTTTCCCAATTAAGCACCAACTTCTTCTCTTCACACCTTTCCAAAACACGATCAAGATTTTTCAAACAAGAATCGAATGAATCTCCAAGGACGAAGAAATCATCCATAAATACTTCCACAATGTCTTCGATCATTTCAGAAAAAATTCCAAGCATGCATCAGGAGAAAGTGCCTAGTGCATTGCATAACCCAAAGGGCATGCGTCGGAATGCATAAGTACCGAAAGGATACGTGAAATTAATTTTTTCTTGATCATATAATGGCACTTCGATTTGGTTATAACCGGAATAACCATCCAAGAAGCAGTAAAAAGAATGACCTGCTACCCTCTCCAAAATTTGATCAATGAAGGGAAGAGGGAAGTGGTCTTTCCTAGTACTACTATTCAACTTACGGTAGTCCACACACACTCTCCATCCACAAGTAATTCGGGTGGGAACAAGTTTCCCCCGTTCATTTTCAACCACGGTCACCCCCGTTTTCTTAGGGACGACTTGAATTGGACTTACCCACTTTGAATCTGAGATGGGGTAGATTATTCCGGCATCCAAAAGTTTAATCACTTCTTTCTTTACCACGTCATGGATGTTAGGATTTAACCTTCTTTGGGGTTACCATGATGGCTTCACATCATCTTCAAGAAAGATACGATGGGTGCAAATAACTGGGTCTATGCCATGCAAATCGGCAATAGTCCAACCAATCGCCCCTCGTCGCGATTTTAGCAATGCTATCAATCTCATTTCTTGATCACCTTCTAAAATGGAAGAGATCACCACTGGGTATGTCTCCTCTACCCCAAGATATACATACTTTAAATGTACGGGTAGTTCTTTCAATTCGAGTGTAGGGGCTTGTACACTAGAGGGTAGTGACAATCCCTTAGACTCGGGAAGTTCCTCAAATTTTGGAGTCCAAAAATCAACTCCATACACCTCCTCAAGTTCCTCATCAAGTAATGCATTAAAAAAATTTACCTCCGTCGACTCCAGAAATGACATCCCATTTGAAGTAAGACACCTCTCAAGGGGGTCCTTATAGAGCATCGAGTCGATATGGTCTTGCACTATAGACTCTATCATGTTCACTTCGTGAACCTCCTCATCGTCTCCCATTTGATTTCCCACATTGAAAATTTTGAGCTCCAAGGTCATGTGACCAAAAGTGAGCTTCAATAACCCATTTCGGCAATGAATGATGGCATTAGAAGTTTCCAAGAATGGTCGGTCGAGAATGATTGGGATTTGTGATGATTTAGCGATGGGAGAAATAGGACAAGTATCTAGAACCACACAATCTACCGGGTAGACAAAATTATCTACCTGGACCAATACGTCTTCGACCACTCCCTTTGGTACCCTTACACTCCTATCGGCAAGCTGTAAGGTCACGGTGGTTGGCTTCATGTCACCAAGCCCAAGTTGTTGATAAACAGAAAAGGGCAAAAGGTTGACACTAGCCCCGAGATCAAGTAGAGCTTTTTCACATTTGTTACCCCCAATACTAATCAACATGGTAAGACAACCCGGGTCCTTGTATTTCGGGGCAACATTTGTTTGAAGAATGGAGCTCACTTGCTCGGTTAACAACACTTTTTGTGAACATTCAATTTCCTCTTCACTGTACAAAGATCTTTCAAAAATTTAGCATGGGAAGGGATTTGTTTGATAACATCAAGCAAAGGTAAGTTCACCTTTACTTGTTTGAACAACTCAAAGATATCATCATGAAATTGCCCTTTAGACTTGGGTGCAAGTCTATGAGGGAAAGGAGCCACCGTAGGGTGCAATGGAGCAACAGGATCATCTTTATCAACCTCAGACGATGTATTTTCATCCGGAATAGGTACAATCGTATGTAGAGGGAGAAGAGTTGATGGATGCGTAGGTGGAGGAACCACCGGGTCATTTAAAACTCTCCCACTCCTAAGAGTTGTAATCGATTTGGCTTGCTCATGAACATTTGGAGGATTTTGATTCGAAGAAGAAGAGCCCAAGTAATGTTGGCCTTGAGGGTTCATGATGGGTTGCGAAGGAAGTTTTCCTCGCTCTTGTTGTAATGAGCTCACCGTAGTAGTAAGCTTCGTCACTTGACTTTTAAGGTCCTCGATGACGGATGCTTGACTTTTCATGAAGGCAAAAATTGGATCATCATCATTTCTTTTGTGGAGTGGATTGTAAGCATTGGAACCCCCAAATTGTCCTTGCGGACTGGATTGGAATTGATTTTGGTGGTTAGGAGCATATTGGAATTGATTAGATTGGTGTGGACCATATTGTTGCGGATTGGACTGATTTTGAGATGGGTACCAGTTTGGTACAAAATTCTGATTTTGGAATCCGGGTGGAGCAAGATTGTATTGCGGTTGAGGTGGAAAAGATTGGGATCCCATGCGGGGTCCTTGTTCGTTGTTTCCCCAACTTAATCTCGGATGGTTTCTCCAACTCGGATGGTACCCCCGGACAAGGGATGATTTCTTGGGAAGTTGTTAATTGAATTCACATCTGCTTGTTCGGTGGTAGAGAGTAGGTCCTTAACTACCGGCAATGATGGACAAAGCGGGTTGAATGTCCTATGGTATCACATATGGCACATGCCTCCTCCGTTCTCGCAACCGTGGCAACCGGGTTGAGTTTGTTCAAGTCAAAATTTTATAATTTGCGACTCAACTTAGCCACATTCAAAGATAAATCATCATGGTCTTTCAAAGTATATTTTCCCCCGGATTGGTGACCATGGACCATAGGAGGTTGAGAACGGTCATTCGGATCAGAATAGTCCCAAGATTGGATATTCTCGGGAAGGAAATCAAAGTAGTCCAAAGCTTGTGTTGGGTCCTTGTCCAAGAACTCCCCATTGCACATCATATCGATAAATTGTCGATTCTTTTGAGAAATTCCCTCGTAAAAATATCTAACTATTTGTGCATGGTCGAAACCATGATGAGGGACAGCATTGAGGAGGTCTTTGAACCTCTCCCAACATTCACCAAAAGATTCACTCTCTTTTTCACAAAAAGAAGTGAATGGCACGAGTACGATGCAAGGGAAAATATTTCTTGTAGAATTCTTCTTGGACCATTCCCCAACTTGTTATGGATTGAGACTTAAGTGCATTTAGCCAAGTTTTGGCTTAATCTTTCAATAAAAACGGAAACAGCTTCATCCGAGCAGACTCAAGTTGTAGAGGGTTGTTGCAAATAGTGCTTACAACTTCCTCAAAATCACGTACACGAAGGTATGGTTGCTCGGAATGCATCCCATGAAAATGGGGTAGCATTTGAAGATGTGGTGGTTTAACGGTGAAAACATTTTGGCCATTGGCCGCCGGTGCGACTATGCATGATAGTTGTGTGACACGAGTCGGATTAAGATAATCACGCATAGTACGGGCCGGTGGCACAACCGCATTGATATCATCTTGGGCCATTGGGTCGAGAGGGGGAGTTTGATTTCGCACTAGTCTATGAGTTTGGTCACGAAAGTAACCGTACATATACCAATGGCCTCCTCTCAAGAAATTTTATTTGTGAACTTGTTTTTGGGTTCAAAGAGAAATAAAATCAAGATTAGACGACGCCTCCCCGGCAACGGTGCCAAAAATTCTTACGCTCTCAATGTGTATTATGATAAAGAGGCAACCCGAAGCATAGGGCTAGAATGTGCATAGCATAATACTCGGGAAGTCCAAGATCGATTCCACAGGGAGGTGATGCTTAATGCTTGAAATGACTTCTTTTGAGATTTTAATTGTTTTACGGCTATAAGTAGCCAACTGAAATTTGATGGGATTGTATTGTTGAATTTGCTTACGGTCTTAAGTGGTGAAATTCTAAATAACAAGGGAGGAATAGTCTTAGGCTTGGGTATCTATGGTCATAGTCTAACAAATCCCCACATATACAAAAGAGAATCAATGAAAGAACGGGAGGTGAAGATAGTCACATTTGTATATTTCTCACATGATCCATTGTACCAAACCCATAGAACCCAAACTTAGACTACTCCTATGAGACTACTCACTATTTGCCATAATAGAAAAGAAATAAACTCTAGGAAAAAAATACTTCATTTAAGAGCAAGAGATCAAATAACAAAGTTTAGGACTAAGATTACAACTTACTTGTAGCACTTACAAAATACCAAATTAGTAGCAAAGATTGCCAAGAGAAATCTACCCAGCCAAGAGTCTTCTACTAGAGAGCAAAATCTAGAAAAAATAAGTAGTCCAAGCATGCTTCCACGTAAATCCACAAAGAACATTCCCCCAAGTGTTGGTTTTCAAGATTGTTCCCTCCACTCACATGTAGAAATCAATAATTTAATCTGTCAGAATTTTTGGTCTACTAGTTGTCTGCACCGGTGCAGAAAACATTGCAGCGGTGCAGGATCTTTTGTTCCTCCTTGAATCGATGCACAATCGATGCGCAGACTGACTGATGGCTTTTGGGCAAACCTGCATCGTTGTATAAGGTAGAAAAAGATGGAAAACATCTGAGTGATGGCCCAAAGGTGCACTAAACTTTCAATCTTATCTTGTGATCGTATATCTTCACATTCCCGTCAATCACGTAAACACGAGCTAAGTCGTAGTAGCATGTGATCATCAAATCAACTCAAAGAATCGTCATTTCATCGAATTTATCTGTAAACACTAACAAACTACCAAATGCACATTATCAAGTAAAGATGACAACTAAATAGTGTAAACCTGCAAGAAAGGAGTAGAATTAACCGTAGAATATACAATATCTTAGGCTAATCACTGTGCTTTTGAAAATTACTGCGCTGAAACTATTTATCTGCTTACCTTTTTCGCTTACTGATAAACTGCAAAAAGGATTTTCCCTCATTTTTGAAACAAAAATTCTTCATATTGCACAAGTACGCTTTTCATGCATCATTTGCATCATCTCCTGTTTTGGGTGGAGGTCATTACCGCCCAAAATGGACGAGTCCCTATCAATCTTTCGGGGGCCCAACAGTAACCGTCGGTACCTTAAAAAGTCCGACGAAGAAATGAGGCACTCCAACCAAATCACCGACTCTACGATGGTACCCTCACGGGGCCAGAGGTCTGAAGATTTGGGAACCATTAAACTTTCTCAGTCAAACATATCCACATGCTGCATATAGTAAAGCAATTATTGAGTCAAGCCAAAACCCTATTTACTATTTTAGGACAATCATATACATTCCGATGGAAATCCTTATATACATGCCTGTTAAATATCCCAAATTTCCAAAAAACAATGCATCTTAGCGTCCTTAGGGATATTGGTAGAGATAAGACTATGGACTTGTCATTTTTCAAAATCTCCTCACAAATTTACAAATCCGAGATCATCCTCCAGACTCCATGTCTGAGGCATGTCCCGAATTTTAGATTTGAAAGGAAGTCCATACGTCTCCAATTATCCCTAACGGTCCTCTTTTATGCATATATTTGCTTAATGCCATAATCCGTCAGTGTCTTTAGAAATATTGGTCAGAAATAGATTACGGACTCAACATTATCTCCCCAAAGATCTATAATTTAAGACCGTCCTCTAGGCTCCATGTCTGAGGCGCGTCTTAAATTTGAAATCTCAAGGAAATCCGTAACATCTCCAATATTTCCAAAGATATTTCCTTATATACTGATTCGAGCATAGTGTTACTATACAGGTGCCAGCACTGCTCAGTCAATATCATCATTGTTCTCCTCAGTACCCGTACCCGTCATCTCAGAGCATGAAAGCATACGATAGCGGAACAAACATGAACAAGTAAATCCGGGGACTCTGGAAACCCCTCGATGATCTGCCTCAGAGTTCCGACCAGGCCAGAGCACCCATCTGTCTACCGACCTTGCCTAAGGTTACATTGCCTTGGCCATCCTGTCGCACCGGGAAATTTTCTCGTCCATCTTACGTCCCCCGTCTCGTGGGGGTCATTTTCCGGGACGGGAGAATCCGCGCTGATGGAATTTATTTGAAAATGGGGATTATTTTGAAAATGGGTGATGGCCTGAGTGCGCCGATTTTGGAATTTACAGAATCGCCACTCGACATTCTATTCTTGGTGTGCCAAGTCACCGTTGTTTTGATTATTTAAAAGATGTCATTTTATCTGAATAAAATGTCTTTTTATTTGGATAAGGTGTCTGCAAACCAGAAATTCGAAGTTCGGGGATTAAATTACGAATGGGGAAGGTGTTAGGCACCCCACTCACCCTTTCGGTACTTTCAATTTTCAAAAGTAAATCTTTTCAGAATTCCGAAATCAATTATTTTCTTGGCTGGAGAAATGAATGATTATTGCTGATAATGAATGAAATGAATTGAAATTTAAATAGCAAATGGGTAATAGTTGTTGACGGGCAAGTTTCGGCCCGGTGTAGAATAGAATTCCGGACAGCATTTCGGTCCGTTTTTTTTAAGAAATAAGTGTTTTTGAGCCAGACAGAACTTCGGCAGAAATGATTTTCTACAGTCGGACGGAGCTTCGACTGTGTTTTGGAAATAAATTTAAGCCGGACAGAACCTTCGGCTGAAAATGTTTTTCAACAGTCGGACAGGATTCCGACTGTGTTTGAAAAGTTTCTTTTTGTATTTTACGGTCGGACAGAACTTCGACCGGTTTAGAAAAATTTTATTTATTTTATTTGTTTATTTAATTTGTTTGGAAAGTTCCAAAGAATATTAAATGATCCGGCATGAACCGGGTCATAAAGCATTCTTTTAATCCGAGTCTGATAGCTACTGCAAGCTTTCACTTCACAGTACAGACTTGAGGAACTTTGTTTTTTATTTTTGAAAGTGTTTTAACTGTTTTTTAGTCGGACAGAGCTTCGACGATGAAAACGAAATTTATGTTTTCTTGGGTCGGACAGAGCTTCGACCATGAAATTAATATTTAAGTTTTCGAGTCGGATAGAGCTTCGACCGCGAAAGGAGTTTTATAATAACGTTTATTTAAATATGGAAATTCCACAGAATGTCAAACGCTCCGGACGGATCCGAGTCATAAGACATTCTTTTAATCCGAGTCCGATAGCTACTGCAAGCTTTCACTTCGGAGTACGGATAAAGGAATTTAATTTTGATTTAAAAATATTTTTACTATTTTTCAGTCGGACAAA
>NMUG010000213.1:0-25245 GCA_002855965.1 Monotropa hypopitys
GGGATTTTAATTCCCAGGATTTTGATTCTTGAATGCTATGCATTCACGACATTGCACAATGGGGGGTTTACTGGCCACTCCCGATGAGTTGGGAAATACTAAGAATTTACGGTTAGTTGGTTGATCACCTACTATCTCGGAATTGACCAAAACCTAATAACTCAGTTGATTTGATGGATTAAGGAATTGGTATGTTAGAAACCAATCTCCTTGGAAATTGATGAAATTTGTATACTAGAAACCAATGTTTTGAAAGTAATGAAAATGAGTCGTTTGGAACTCTTAGGACTTGGTAGATTGAAAATCAATTCCTTTGTGTTTGAGAAAGCAAGTCTTTTGAGAAATTGGTCATTTATTCCTTGTTTGACAAACCTAGTCTTTTGGACAATTGTGAGTCTTCTCACTTTGGTTGGTGTCGTTGAGTCTTTTAAAAACATCAAGTGTTGAACTTGAGTCAAAGAATGAAATAAGAATGTTTTAACTTGGAAAATGTAATGAGATCCCTATGCATACATATTTACATTCCTTGCCTTGTCATACACATACACCCCAATTTTAGAAACACTTGGTTATAGATTTCTCTACTAGGCGGTGGTGCCTAACCCTCTATTTTATAGGTATTTGGCTTCTTTGGATTGGAGCCGCATCTTCGGGCTCCTTGTCAGGCTTTGGAGTTGGTATATCGTAGTTGATAGGTTGCTTCTCCTTTTCTCTCTTTATTGTATCGTTTCATTTGTTCATTTTATTGTGCATTGTAATCGGACTATGTTATAAAGTCCCAAAATCATGTCTTGTTTCATTTGTATCATTTTCTTACAATTCATGTATTATGGGATGCTATGGTGGTAGATGTTTTATTTCCGCGATTTAATTTCATTTAATTAGCATCTTCAAAAAATGGTTTCAAATTTTGAGGGTGTTACATAAGTGATGCAGACCGCCCATCTGATCAGTACTGGAAGGAAGCCGCTCTAATGGATACCAACCCCTTATTTCTAGTTCTATGCACGACAGAACACCAATTCATAGAGATAACTTTCATGATGGATACAATGGATTACGGTGATCATTTACGCCATCTCGGGAATTGGAAAAACATTATTCCCGAGCTCCCACCCTTAGCTCGGCACACCCCACCACCTCTCTGCTCGACATCCTATAAATGGCCAAAACAGAAGACAATTGATCTTGTAATCTTTGAGCATGGCTAGATATATTCGGGAGCAACCAATACACCAACGTCCCCACACCCTCAAAACAACCATTTTCGACCTTCTGGAAAGCCTGAACGACATGCACCCGCACTCCAGCCCTCTGGCCGAGCTAGAGAAGAATCAGTCCATTGTATTATCTTTCAACACGGTCAGACTTCGTCTCAAACAAAAGATCCCATGGTCATTCTCCCATGGATGAGACGATCACTTTCGACCAGCTGCAGGAGCAAAACACTATATTTCCGCGCACCAACCGTCAGCTCGGCGAAGGCCGTTATCCCTCTGTGTGGCAACCTTTCGCACGGCCAAAGACCGTTTGTTCGACAGTTCCCTGAAGCTTCTTTGGTGACATGGGGACTTGTTCCTCTGTCTCTTGTTCTGGCCCAACATACTTTAAATGTTTTGTCTTTTCTTATTTTGACCCGACGTGTTTAGGGTTTCTTTTTATTCCCCCTTTGAGCCTAATTGTCCATGTGGCCAAGAAGTTGTACTTAGAGTTTCTTCCCAAATTAGGGTTTTCTTATTTCCCTATTTATACCCGATGATGTAAAGGTTGGACGTAGTTGTTGAATTAAGAAAGTTGCTCAAGCTTGTGCTTGGTCATTCCTCCCATTCCCGATTGGTATTCTTGTATGAATCAACAATTGTGATTGAAGCCTTGAATCTAGTATTCTTCGGAATCAATGGATTGAAGAGTCTTTACCCTGATCATTCGTGCGCGAATCAATAGTCTAGAGAAGATAATCAATATCGGCATTCCTTGTGAATTAACGATAGTATTCTATTTATCCCCTTCTGCTACTGTTCTGTTTCGATTTCATTTCTATTCTTGCTTGTTAATCGGGATCTCTTCTCGATTGAAATCTCATTCGCATTCCCACTGTGTTAATTGAAGGCTGCAGTTGGATTCTCAATATCCAATCTGGATCAGTTGGTATTAGAACCCAAGGTTTTGATTCTACTAGAGCCCCAGTCTCGATTATAATTGAGTTTATCAGTTGTAGAACTCAGTTTCAATTCCTGAAGCGATGGCACATAGAAGCAGGCATGATGCAACGTGGCTTTCACCAACTGCAGCCTTCTTCTACCGCAGTGGAAATAAGAACACAAGAAACGAAGATAAGCAGAATACCACCGTTGATCGCTAGAGATACCGGTGTTGATTCTCTTCTCGATTACTGTTGATTGGCAAGCCAATACCATAATCAAGGCTTGCTAATCTGTTGATTCTCAAAGAATACTCAGAAAAACGGCTTCATACACAATCGTTGATTCACTAGGTGAATACCGAGAGGGGATGGGGGTTGAACAAGCAAATCTGCTATCAAAGTGTTAATTTCATCAAAAGTCCCCAAAACAGTTACATCATTCCCTATATATAGGGCGGCCAAAAGAAACCAAAAGAAGCAAAAACTCTAAGTATAAGTACTGGGCCATTGAAAAAATTAGGCCCAAAAAGGAAAGGAAGTAACCCTAAACACGTTGGGTTAAGACAAAAATAAGAAAAGACAAAAATAGTCGGGCGGGGACCAGGCGCTAGCATTTTTCCCGCGCATGGAAGGAGTGCCGAGCTGGAGTGCCGAGCTGAAGTAACTGAGGTGTGCGGCAGATGAGCGTGCGAGTGCGGGAGCAGAACCTTTTGAAATCTGGAGTGGTCAAGAATGATCACGCTGGAGAATTATGCTCGGTCGCGCTCAATCGTGGTGACCTTCGAACAACAGGTTGTCTAGCTGAGCTGGGATGCTCTGCGCGGGGAATATTTTTGTCGTCTGTCTTGAAGATGGTTCCTCGTGTCTTGGCTCCAGCTTGTCAAAAATAGTCCTCAACGATGCCATCTGCATCATCCTCTCCTAGTAGAAAAGAATTCGACCTCGAATTAAGCACGTCCTCCTCCTCTGAGTTGTCGCCATGATAGGGCCAGAGATGTCTAACATTGAAAACATCTGAGATGTTGAGGTGGCTATGGAGTTTCAACCTGTATGCATTAGCGTTGATTTTCTCAATGATTTTATACGGCCCAATCTTCTGCACTGCCAACTTGTTGTACTCGTGTGCTGGATACCTGTCTTTTGTCAACACGGTCCAAACGAAATATCCTTCTTCGAACTCCACTAATCGTATCCTCTTATCAGCAGTCTCCTTATATTTGTTGCCGGACCTTTCTGCGTTTTGTTGGACTTTGCTATGTATGCTCTGCAGATCACTGATTATATCCTCGGCTTTCTTGTGGATCTTCGTCATGTCAGAAACTGGGGCGAGATCCAAAGGGGCTCTGGGTTGGTATCCATAGTTGGCCATAAATGGGCTGATTCCCGTACTGCGGTTGACTGACCTGTTGTAGGCGAATTCATCCTGATACATCTTTTGGTCCCAGGTCTTAGGCTGATCTCCCACTAAACACCTTAGTAAGTTTCCCAAAGACCGATTAACCACTTCGGTCTGCCTGTCCGTCTGCGGGTGATATGCGCTACTGAAGTCCAATTTAGTGTTGGTCAACTTCCATAAGCACCTCCAAAAATGGCTGAGGAACTTAGTATCTCTGTTAGAAATGATTGACATCGACAGACCGTGCAACATGTATACCTCTCGAAAATAAAGATGGGCGATGTGAACGGCATCATTAGTCTTCCTACATCCTATAAAGTGAGTCATATTGGTAAATCGATCAACCACCACAAATATAGAATCAAATCCACGCTGGGTACGCGGCAAACCAAGGATGAAGTCCATACTGACACTGGACCACGGATGATCTGGGATGGGAAGAGGTAAGTAAAGACCCGCGTTGGTTGCGGTCCCTTTGGCAACTTGGCAGATTCTGCATCGTTCCACCATCCTGGTGATATCTCACCGCATAGAGGGCCAGAAGTAAGAGTTGCTGACCAGCTGAATAGTTTTATCCCTTCCCACATGGCCTTTCTCGTGGAGTTCCTTGATGATCTTGAGTCTTAGGCTAGAATCAGGTATACATAACTAATTACCTTTGAACAAGAACCCATCGTGCAATGAGTATTCTAAATGTCCTCTGCCCAATACCTCCCGAGCAATCTGGCTGAAAAGCATATCGATTTTTAATAGTTCCCTGAAAGAATCAAAACCCATTACCTTATTCCACATAGTGTTGAGAAGGCAGGTTCGCCGATTGAGAGCATCTGCCACCCTGTTCTGTACTTCTAATTTGTGTCGGATCGAGAAATTGAACTGTTGTAGGTAGGCTGCCCATCTGGCGTGCCGAGCAGAAATCTTATCTTGGCTATTAATATGTTTGAGAGCGTCATGGTCAGAGAATAGGATAAAATCACTTTGAGAGAGGTAGGGGTACCAGTGCTTCAAGGCCCGGACGATGGCGTAGAACTCCACGTCGTAAGTACTGTAGTTGATCCTACCTCCGTGCAGTTTTTCGCTGAAGAAAGCAATTGGGCGACCCCTTGACTAAGAACAGCCCCAACTCCCACCTTTGAGGCGACGCAGGTTTGGAGAAATCTGGTAATGCAAGCACAGGAGCAGAGGTTAAGTGATCCTTGATTTTGTCAAAAGTCAGTGTGGCGGCATCCGTTTAAAGGAATTGGCCAGCTCTTATACAGTCAGTGATAGGAGCCATGATAGTGCTGAAATTAGGAATAAACCTTTTGTAAAAATAAGCCAAGCCATGAAAGCTCCTGACGTCGTGGATACTCTTTGGTGTTGGCCATTCCCGGACAGACTCAATCTTGGACTCATCAAACTGAGATTCCTTTACCACTCACCACATATCCGAGGAAGAGTACACTAGTCATCATGAATGAACATTTAGCTCGGGAGCATATAATTGTCCTTCCCGTAAGAAATGTAGGACCTATCGCACATGTTGCAAGTGTGTGTCCTGATCAGGGCTGTAAATGAGGATGTCATCAAAGTAGACAACGACAAACTTTCCAATTAGTGGTCGGAACAACTGATTCATCACTCTCATAAAGGTACTAGGGGAATTGGATAGGCCAAAAGGTATGACCATCCATTCATATAGCCCTTCTCGGGTTTTAAAGGCGGTTTTCCATTCATCCCCTTCGCGGATTCGAATTTGGTGGTAGCCACTCTTCAAGTCAAGCTTACCAAATATTGTGGCCATGTTGAGCTGATCTAGTAAGTCATCTAACCGAGGAATAGGCAATCGATACTGTCCTATGATTTTATTGATTGCGCGGCTGTCAACACACATTCGCCACATACTATCCTTCTTTGGAGTCAACAATGCAGGCACAGCACAGGGACTTAAGCTCTCCCTTATGTGCCCCTTGCTAAGCAAATCTTCAACCTGAGACCTCAACTCTTCGTGCTCTCGTGGACTCATACGGTAGTGCGGCCTATTCGGTAGGGTCGATCCTAGCACCAAATCAATCTGGTGTTTGATATCCCTCAAAGGTGGTACTCCAGTCGGTAATTCTTCTGGAAATACATCTTCAAACTCTACAAGTAGGTCTTGCACACACCTCAGAATGTTATCTGACCTTGGTTTCTCCATGCCGAGCAGGGCTTCTGGAATGCCGAGATGCCATCTGCCGTAGTGCAGTCCTGACCTCTTTGCTATCAGAACATACACGAGAACAGATTCCACCATTTCATCTTCAAATTTCTGTATGGTCAGCAAATTTGGGTTTTTCTCAACCGTTGATTTAGGAATCTCCTCTTTGCTTGGATAGAGTATCGCCTTGACTCTGTTAGTTGAAAAGTTGTAGTTATTTTGTGACCATCATGTTGCACGACGTGATCAAAATTGCCATGGCCTTCCCAAAAGGAGGTGGCAAGCATCCATCTCGACTACGTCGCACCAAATCTGATCCCTGTAGTTGGAACCAATTGAAAGTGACACCAGACAACGTTTGGAGACAGTAACCTTCTCCCCATCTTGTAACCAAGTCAGCTTGTAAGGGGTCGGGTGCCTCTCTGTCATCAATCCCAGCTTCTTTACAGCTTCCTCCGAGATCACATTCTTGTAGCTTCCAGAGTCAATAACAAATTTACAGACCTTGCCTTCCACGGTACATCGAGATTGAAAGATATTATTTCGTAGCCAACCCTCCCCATTGGCATTGCAGGGTGTCAGGCAGGCGCGCCGCACTACAAGCAAAGGACCACAATCACCATCAACATGTTCTTCCTCTTCTTCCTCGGTCACGTCCTCCCCGATCAGTTCTTCAGTTGGATTTACCTCAGGGTGATCTATCTCAACTCGAACTACTCCCTCGCTATCAATGAATAGATTTTTCTGAATAGTAGGCTTCTTATAATCAATGAACCGATGACCCATCTCCCCACACTTAAAGCACCTTCCCGCACTAGCAGTGACGAGCCTTGCTGGGTTTGGCATTGGGGTAGGAGCTCTGCTCAGCTGGGGCGCAGCTCGGCTGACTCCCTGGGTAACGGGAGTGCGGCTACTAGACGACGTCCATGGTTGAGTGGTCATTCTTCGTCTAAGATGTTTCTCCAGTTTTAGGGCCTTATGGTGTGCATCCAAAAGAGAGTATATGTCGAACATATTGAGTGTATCCTGGTAGTGCAGCTGCATACCACTGACATATTGTGAGATCAACTGATTGTTGGTCTCCCCCAGATCACTTCTTTCCATGAGTTGATAAAACTCAGTGGTATAATCGTCCACAATTTTGGTTCCTTGCTTGAGATTCTGGAACCTCTGATACATGACTCGAGAGTAGTTGTGGGACAGGAATGTCTCTCGAAGGTGCTTCTATAATTTTTCCCATGTTTCAATCTTCCTTTTGCCCATTCGGGCTCGATTCACCTTCAACTGCTGCCACCAGGCTGCTGCTCTTTCACGAAAATGCGTCGCCACATGGGGCACCCGTTTGTCTTCCGGCACCTCCTTAAACTCCAACACCTCCTCCATAGCAAATAACCAGTCTAGAAAATCCTCTGGACTCATACCTCCCTGAAACTCCAGAATATCAATCTTGAGTCTTGACTCCCATTTTGACGGGGAACCTGGAACTTCTCGTTCTTCACGTCTATAAGGAAATCGCGGTTGTCTTTCCTGCCTACGGTCATTCTCATCCCCAACAAAGGGATTTTCCTCCTCATTTCCATACGTATGATAGGATTCAACTTCCTCCTCCTCGCGAGGATTCGGCCGTTGGAGGGGTGGATTGGGACGTTGGGGTTGAAGTTGGAGCTGAATGGCTGCAACACTTAGCTGCCAAAGTTTCTACGGTTTGCTGAAGTCTGTCGAGTCTGTCCTCTTCAATTTCGTGGGCGCGTCGTCTTCTGGGAGCTGTAGGTTCCTACAAATGAAACTGAAACTCTCTGGTAGGATATAAATGTTGGGCTATGATACCAACTAATGCAGCGTGGCTTTCACCAACTGCAGCCTTCTTCTACTGCAGCGAAAATAAGAACACAAGAAACGAAGATAAGTAGAATACCACCGTTGATCGCAGGAGATACCGGTGTTGATTCTCTTCTCGATTGCTGTTGATTGGCAAGCCAATACCAGAATCAAGACTCGCTAATCTGTTGATTCTCAAAGAATACCCAGAAAAACAGCTTCATACACAATCGTTGATTCACTAGGTGAATACCGAGAGGGGATGGGGGTTGAACAAGCAAATCTGTTGTCAAAGTGTTAATTTCATCAAAAGTCCCCAAAACAGTTACATCATTCCCTATATATAGGGCGACTAAAAGAAACCAAAAGAAGCAAAAACCCTAAGTATAAGTACTGGGCCACCGACAAAATTAGGCCCAAAATGGAGAGGAAGTAACCCTAAACACGGTGGGTTAAGACAAAAATAAGAAAAGACAAAAATAGTCGGACGGGGACCAGGCGCTAGCATTTTTCCCGCGCAGAGAAGGAGTGCCGAGCTGGAGTGCCGAGATGAAGTAACTGAGGTGTGCGGCAGATGAGCATGCGAGTGCGGGAGCGGAACCTTTTGAAATCTGAAGTGGTCGAGAATGATCACGCTGGAGAATTATGCTCGGTCGCACTCAATTGTGGTGACCTTCGAATAGCAGGTTGTCTGGCTGAGCTGGGATGCTCTGCGCGGGGAGTATTTTTGCCATCTGTCTTGAAGATGGTTCCTCGTGTCTTGGCTCTAGTTTGTCGAAAATAGTCCTCAGCGATGCCATCTGCATCAAGTCATGTTCGAGTTATTAAAAAATACAAATGATTTGGTCGATTGGAACAAGTGGTGGAAGATCTGGTTGTTCGAGTGGCCACCATTCGTACCCAGTTACAGCCGCCACAATGCCCCCAACAAAAACGACGGTGACAAAGAAATCCTAATCATCCTATGAAGAAAGATGGAGCATCAGCTGATGCTGATACCGACAAAAGGAAAGACCCCTTTGCCAAAAGGCAACCAGATTATCCTCAGGAGGAGGAAAAACTCTTTGTTGTTCATGAAGACAATGGGGTATGTTCTTTTTTGCAATCATCCATCCCACAAGAACCTTCAACTATCATCACAAGGGAAGACAATGTTGCCCTTGACGACCTGTTCACTTAGAGTGTGATTCTAGATCCAAGTTTGGATTGGGATACCCCACCTCGGTTTGATGAAGAACCATTCATGGTCGAGGAAATGGCCACGGAATATAAAGGTGACCTATGCCTGCAAACAGGGGCATCAGAATCATTGAGGCCGAACACAGTTCAGCTTGGCATGAAAGCGACCTTGTTCGGCAAAGAACAAGAGAAACCCGAGCAAAAATGGGATCTGCTTGGTAGAGATCCCGCGCACGATACGTTTGGTAAGGAGACAGAGTATGATGTAGTATACCTGTTGGAGTTGGAGAATGAAGAACTGGTCCATCTTGAGCAACAGCTCGGCTAGGGACGTCGGATGCGCGACAGAATGCAACAGCTCACCCTAGAGCAACGGTAGCTCGGTGAAGTGCAACACGACTTGAAGGGGGAGCTCGGTAGTTAGCAACGAATGGGTAGAGATGAATACAACCCCAAACTATGTGCAGAGTTGGTGACTCATGTGGAACCGAACACAAATTAGCACAACAAAATGTGTGAGCTTGAGTAGACACAACGACAACTCGGCCTTGAGCAGCCATAGTCTGTTTGGGATCAGTAGAGAGAAAACGAATCTTCTGAAGATGAGATAGACAACAAAGAAACATTAAACCTGGAGCCACAGGAGCTCGGCCAACAGTCTAAACTATGTGGCAATGGGCAGAAGTGCAATCTAGAACAACAACAACGTGGCATTGAGCAAGACCAATGCGAAAACATACGGGAGAGCATACAAGTTGAATCATGTGTGTGGCAAGGAGGTCGCCTATCTATTTTTGACAGAGGGAAGTTGCACGAGAAGAAGATGAGTTGCAATGGTGTGGAATTCTACACCCATATTCTATCCTTGATTCACTACCAGAACAAGCTCTCGGCAGGATGCACAATATGGGGAGCGTCTTTGCAACACCTCACCCTCACCTACAGACGCAATTCAGGCATTCAGAACGGGGTGGCCAACTTTCTCAAGAGCAACACCTATTTCCTAGCCAACCTATGTGCCCAGGTAAATGATTCTGAGTGTGTGCTCCATGACATGGTCCTACTCGAGAGAGACCAGCTGCATACACACACAACTAGCATGCAACTTGAGATTTTCAAGGACCAACATACGGGAGGACACGTGAAGATGAAAGGCAATGATGAAGGCCAAGTGAAAAAACATTCAACTTCCAGGTGTTGTTTCCCAATGGAATGAGTGTTGGGATGAAGATTCGGGATGCCAGAATGGAATGGCCTAAGGACCTGTATTTCGTGAGTGCTTGGGATGACATTATGAAAAGAGGAGTCAGAACCAGGAACTATTAGCCCAATAAGTGTTGTATACTAAGGCTTCACGATGGGGCGAAGGGAATAGAGACTTTTGAGAATATATGGGGTCTGACTGCAGATACTAACTTGCTAAGGGAACTTGCATTGGAGGAAACTAATTTAAAGCGCAATAGAGTTGACAACACAACTAAAGAGGCATCCAGAAGTTGTTGAAGTGCAAAGATTATGAGTCATCAGTACATGGATCTCTTTTGGCTGCACAGGGAATACACAACAAGGCGGACGAGCTGGGGAACAAAGAGGAGTGTTCTTCTAACTATGGAAGACCTATAGAAACCTTTATACGGGAAAGCTCAAGAAAAGTGTCAACTTGGTGTTGGAAACACCTCATCCTCTATTGGCCACTGGATGACGTCAATAACATGGATCCCGTACTTACAATTCACTGCTTAGAAGAGTCCCCGCACACCAACTGCCCACATGGACAGATCTTGCCACTCTGCCCATTCTGTACAAGGTAACCTCTATGTGACATACTTTTGACCCCCGTATCATTGCAAAAGTTTGAGGCAGAGTAAAGATTGCAAGTTCGAGGTCGAACTCTCTCCAACCTGGGGAGGAGGATGCAGACCGCCCAGTTGATCAGTACTGGAAGGAAGCCACTCTGAGCAGCAACTACTTAGCCCCATCCCGCGTAGAAATATTATGCCACTGATGGGGCACAACCCCTTCTGATGCAGCGTGGATATTAATGAATCTACCTGCAGCCTTCAAACAAATGCAGCGGAAATAAACAGAAGAATAAATCGATAGGAATCTCGATAATCAGCAAGAACAGAAGGGAAAATTGGAACAGAACAGAAACAAAAGGATAAACAGAATACTATTGTTGATTCGGAAGAATGTAGATATTGATTCTCTTCTCTAGTCTGTTGATTCCTAAGAATTCCAGGATAAAGGCTCTTCAATCTGTTGATTCGTACACGAATGAACAGATTCAAGGCTTCAATCACAATTGTTGATTCCGAAGAATACCAATCGGGAATGGGGATGAACGAGCAAACATTGCCATTTTTCTATTTCAATATCCAAAGTCTTTTTCATCTGTTACATCAGTCGCTATTTATAGGGCATACAAAACCCTAAATTAGGAAAGAAACCCTAAGTACTATTCTTGGGCCACTAGGCAAATTAGGCCCAAAAAGGAAAAAGGAAATAAACCCCAAACACGTTGGAAAAAACAAAAATAAGAAAAGACAAAATACGAAAAACATGTTGGACTAGAAAAGAGATATGGGAACAAGTTCCCAGGTGGCCTGTGCCGAACTGACTTAGCCCTTTTAGAGCAGAGAGCTACCAACCTTGCCAAGCTGAAGCTTGGTGTGCGGTAAGATAATGTTTTGCTCCTGCAACTGGTCGAAAGTGGTGATTTCCTTCAGGCGAGTACGACCAAGGGATCATTTTTTGGAGAAGGGCTTTGGCCACACTGGGGAATAAAAGGATGGACTATTTCTTTGCAGCTCGGCCAGAGGGTGGGAGTGTGGGTATTTATTATTCTGGCTTTCCAGAAGGCTAAAATGGATGTCTTGAGGATGTGGCACTGATAAGGTAGCTGGTTGCTCCAGGATGTGTCCAACTGCGCTCAGATATCACAAGAACGAATATCTTCCAGTTAGACCAATCATAGGATGTCGAACAGAGAGATAGCATATCATGTCGAGCTAAGAGTAGGAGCTCGGCACTAATATTTTTCCACTTCTAGAGATGTCCTAAAAGATCGTCATAGTCCATGGTGTCCATCGGGGAGGTTATCCCCATGAATTGGTGCTCAATCGCACATAGGACTAGAAAGAGTGGGTTGTGCCCCTCCAGAGGCACCATATTCCAATGCAGGAAGGGGTCTAGGTCATTGCAGCTCAGTGCGGCTTCCTTCCCGTACTGATCACTTGGGCGGTCTGCATCATCCTCCCCTAGTTGGAGAAAGTTAGACCTCGAACTTGCAATCCCTTCATCCTATGCCACACTCTTGTCATAATAAAGTACAAAACATGTTCCATGGAGCTTACCTTATACAGAATAGGTAGAGCGGCAAGATCTGTCCATGTTGACAGTTTGGATGCTTCTGTGAATGTTCCCGCACAATGCTTTCCATGAGTCTTCACAAGTTAAAAGAATACTTCTCATCTTTGTCCAGCCCATCCTCCATGTAGAGTATTTCATGTGCATCCAAAAGAGATCCATGTATTGACCACTCATAATCTTTGTACTCCGATAACTCCTGGATGCCTCTTCAACTGTGTCGTCATCTCTTTTGCACTTTAAATTAGTTTTCTCGCATGTAAGTTCCCTTAGCAAGTTTGTCTCTATTGCCCGATCCTATAGATTCTCATAAGTTTCTATTTTCTTAAACCCATCGTGAAGCCTAAGGCTATGCCACTTGCTAGGCTCAAAGTTCCTGGAACTGATTCCCCTCTTCATAGCGTCATCACAAGCATTCACTAAATGCAAGTCCTTGCCTGCCTGATCAATCTTCCTTTGATAGACATGGGATTTCGTTTCTCTCATCACCCTGAAATACTCATCCTCCACTAAGGAGACTGACTCGTCTGTAGGCCATTCCATTTTGGGGTCCCAAATATTTAGCCCAACACTTATTCCATTGGGACACAACATCCGAAGTTTAAATATGTGTGCGACCCATCCTTTAACATTGCCTTCCATCTTTATGCTTCCTTCTACAAGTTGGTCTTTCTCAAGTAGGACTCTGTCATGGATCATACACTCAAATTCGTTTACCTGGGCACATAGGTTGTTAAATAGGCACTGCTCTTGAGAAAATTGTCCACCTCGTCCTGAATGCATGAACTGTATTTGTAGGTGAGGGTGAGGTGTTGCGATGATGTTCTCCATATTGTGCGTCATGCCGAGAGCTTGTACTAGTGGTGTGTCAAGGACAGAATAGGGTTGTAGAATTCCATACCATTGCAACTCATCTTCTTTTCGTGCAACTTCCCTCTATCAAAAACAGATAGGTGACCTCCTTTCCCTGCACATGGTTCAGCTTGTATGATCCTCAGTATGTTCCCGCATTGGTCTTGCTCAATGTCGCGCTGGATTGTCCTTCTGCCCATTGGCACGCAGTTGAGACTGTTGGCCGAGCTCCTGTGGCTCCAGGCTAAATTTTTCTTTGTTGTCTATCTCATCTTCAGAAGATTCATCTTCTTTCTGTTGATCCCAAACAGATTATGGCTGCTCAAGGTCGAGCTGTCGTTGTATCTGCCTAAGCTCCCACATCTTGTCGTGCTGATTTGTGTCCGGTTCCGCAGGAGTCACCAGCTCTACGCATGGTTTGGAGTTGTATTCACCTCTACCCAGTTGTTGCTCACTGTCGAGCTCCCCCTTCAAGCCGTGTTTCACTTCACCGAGTTGTCGTTGCTCTAGGGTGAGTTGTTGCATTCTGTTGAGCATTCGGCATCCCTGGTCGAGCTGTTGCTCAAGATGGACCAGTTCTTCATTCTCCAACTCCAACAGGTATACTATATCAGACTCTATCTCCTTACCAAGTTTTGCGTGTGCGGGACCTCTGTCAGGCAGATACCATTCCTGCTCGGGCTGCTCCCGTTTCTTGCTGAACATGGTCTCTTTTATGCCGAGTTGTGCCTCTTTCCCGAGAAGAGGCTACTGAGGACTCTCATTTGTTCGCTTCTTCTCTCCTAGTTCTATTTGCCTCCTAACTTGAACCGAGCTGCCTTGCCTGAAAATCAACTTGTCAGAGCTGAGATTTTGGCAAGACTGAGATGAGCTGTCTGGGAGCTTGTCCATTAGGATTGAGGCTCCAGGTTGAGTTTTGCCGAGCTGAGCTATATTCAGCCTCAATGATTCTGATGCCCCTATTTGCGGGCACAGGTCACCTTCATTTTCTGTCGCCATTTCCTCAACCATGAATGGTTAGAACAAAAAAAAAGGATAAATAGAATACTATCATTGATTCCGAAGAATGTCGATATTGATTCTCTTCTCTACCCTGTTGATTCCTAAGAATACTAGGATAAAGGCTCTTCAATCTGTTGATTCGCACATGAATGACCAGAATCAAGGCTTCAATCACAATTGTTGATTCCGAAGAATACCAATCGGGAATGGGGATGAACAAGCAAACACTGCCGTTTTCTATTTCAATATCCAAAGTCTTTTTCATCTGTTACATCAGCCGCTATTTATAAGGCATACAAAAACCCTAAATTAGGAAAGAAACCCTAAGTACTATTCTTGGGCCACTAGGAAAATTAGGCACAAAAAGGAAAAGTAAATAAACCCTAAACACGTTAGGTAAAACAAAAATAAGAAAAGAAAAAATACATTGGACCAGAAAAGAGATATAGGAACAAGTTCCCAGGTGGCATGTGCCGAACTGACTTAGCCCTTGCCGAGCAGAGAGCTACTGACCTTGCCGAGCTGAAGCTTGGTGCGCGGGAATATAATGTTTTGCTCCTGCAGCTGGTCGAAAGTGGTGGTTTCTTTCAGGCAAGTACGACCAAGGGATGTTGGAGAAGGGATTTAGCCGCACTGGGGAAAAAACGACAGATTGTTTCTTCGTCAACTCGTCCATAGGGTGGGAATGTGGGTATTTATTATTCCGACTTTCTAGAAGGCTAAAAATTGATGTCTTGAGGATATGGCACTTATAAGGTAGCTGGTTGCTCCAGGATGTATCTAACCGTGCTCATAGATCACAGGAACGAATATCTTCTGGTTAGACCAATTATAGGATACTGAACAAAGAGATAGCGCACCATGCCAAGCTAAGAGTGGGAGCTCGGCACTAATGTTTTCCCACTTTTAGAGATGTCTTAAAAGAGTGCTATAGTCTATGGTGTCCATCAGAGAGGTTATCCCCATAAATTGGTGCTTAGTCGCGCGTAGGACTAGAAAGAATGGGTTATGCCCCTTCAGAGGTGCCATGTTCTAGTGCGGGAAGGGGTCTAGGTCGTTGCAACTCAGTTCAGCTTCCTCCCTGTACTGATCAACTGGACAGTCTGCATCACCTTTTTCCCAGCTCTATGCATGACAGGACACCAATTTATAGAGATAACTTCCCTGATGGATACAATGGATTACGGTGATCATTTATGCCATCTCAAGAATTGGAAAAACATTATTTTTGAGCTCACACCCTTAGCTCGGCACACCCCACCATTTCTTTGCTCGGCATCCTATGAATGGACAAAACAAAAGTCAATTGATCTTGTGATCTTTGAGTGTGGATGGACACATTCGGGACCAACCAACTACACCAACATCTCCACACCCTCAAAACAACCATTTTCGACCTTCTGGAAAGCCGGAACGACATGCACCCGCACTCCAGCCCTCTGGCCGAGCTAGAGAAGAATCAGTCCGTTCTTTTATCCCTCAGCGCGGTCAGACTTCTTCACAAACAAAATATCCCATGGTCATGCTCCCATGGATGAGACGAACACTTTCGACCAGCTGCAGGAGCAAAGCACAATATTTCCGCGCACCAACCGTCAGCTCGGCGAAGGCCATTATCCCTCTGTGTGGCAACCTTTAGCACGGCCAAAGCCCGTTTGTTTGACAGTTCCCTGAAGCTTCTTGGGTGACATGGGGACTTGTTCCTCTGTCTCTTGTTCTGGCCTAGCATACTTTAAATGTTTTGTCTTTTCTTATTTTGACCCAACGTGTTTAGGGTTTCGTTTTTATTCCCCTTTTGAGCCTAATTGTCCATGTGGCCAAGAAGTTGTACTTAGAGTTTCTTCCCAAATTAGGGTTTTCTTATTTCCCTATTTATACCCGATGATGTAAAGATTGGATGCATTTGTTGAATTAAGAAAGTTGCTCAAGCTTGTGCTTGGTCATTCCTCCCATTCCCGATTGGTATTCCTGTAGGAATCAATAATTGTGATTGAAGTCTTGAATATAGTATTCTTCGGAATCAATAGATTAAAGAGCCTTTACCCTGGTCATTCGTGCACGAATCAATAGGCTAGAGAAGAGAATCAATATCGGCATTCCTTGTGAATCAACGATAGTATTCTGTTTATCCCCTTCTGCTATTGTTCTGTTCCAATTTTATTTCTGTTCTTGCTTGTTAATCGAGATCTCTTCTCAATTGAAATCTCATTCTCATTCCCACTGCGTTAATTGAAGGATGCAGTTGTATTCTAAATATTCAATATGCATCAATAAGCCTACAGATTCGCCCATTGAGGCTAATTGTCATCTTTGCAGGAATGGTGGATAGCATACAGATATCAGAGACTGATTGGTCGCCCGACATACTTATCTAACACTAAACTAGATATTTCTTATATTGTGGGAATTATTTGTAATACCTGTAACCTTCATTACAATTCTTTTAATTATCTCATGTAAATAATTAATGTTTGATATTAAATAATCGGATTGAACCTTGAGTTATACTCGTTAAAATCATGAATGTAGATGGGTCTTGTGGTGGCTTGTGTGGCTTGAGGTTGGAGAATTGAGGTTAAGGCTAACTTAGATAATTAGTATGATTTTTTAATCCTTGAGGTTTTGAGGTGAAGTGGCATTTGGGCTTGGGGAAGGTCATAGAATGACCATAGGATGTCCATTTGATGTTTGAATCTTGAGTGAAGTGTTTGGAGATGAGTCTCTAAGGTTTAGGCTGGAACCATTTCAATTTGGGAATTTTTGAGGATTCTCGTCTGGACGAGGAATGTGTGTCGTCCGGACGAGAGAGCAGTAAGTTTTTGGAGTTTTAGATTTTGGATCGTCGGGACGAGGGTGGGGCTCGTCCGGACCGGGGTGAGGTCTCGTCCGGATGAGGATCCGACCGTTCGGATGACGCAGCAGTCGGGATAAAATTTTATGATGTGAAAAGCAGTTTTCTAGGGGCTTTTGGTCCTTTTGCACCCTAAACATTTAACCTATCTCTAAAATATGATTTGGGGCTAATACACATCATTAGCCACCATTCTAATGTTACTAAACCTAGAGAGAAAGGTAGAGAGAGAGGAAGACTCCATTGAAGTTCCAAGGTTGAAGAAGAGATTGTAAAGGTTTTGGTGTAAGGACTCATCTTGTGATCAAATTTTTTTGGTAAGTACTTTCACTCTTGTAGTTATAATAACTTTCTTTCTACTTCTTAACAAATCCTTGGATGTAGATCATGTGTATCAAGTCCATATTCTCGTACGTCATACATATCAAACCGATCTATAGTTTTTGCAAAGAAAGTTGCTTGGGTGGTGAGTAGATCTTCATATTTAGGGTGAAGGTTGTATGTATATGAGTTTTTGATCTAGATACTTGTTAACTTGAGGATCTAAGAAGTCCATAGAGAGGTTATAATTGTATTTGTCATCGAGTCTCGCGAGTAAGAGCATGGGACTTGTGTATAACTTCAAAAAATAATGTTAGTCCTTGAAATGGGTATTTGAGAAGGCCATAAGTAGAGTTCTTTTGTGATTATCAAGTATGTTAATGATTTCGTTTTCCCTTGTCAATTTTTATATCATGCGAACTGAAATTTATAGTTTGATTTGACAGGAATGCTCGAGGAAGGCATTGAGTCCTCGCTCAAAGGCAAGGAGAAAAGGAGTTAAAACGGTATCGGTGAGTGTAAGATTATAGTATTTTTAATTGTACGTCTGCAAGTCGTTATTTAATTGTTGTTGTTGCATTGGTAATTATGATGCATGTTGGGATATGATATGAAAAGATGAGATGCATGTTATGAGATGGATTGCCTGCGTGGGACGTGTGGCATTATTGGAAACCTGAGTAAGTCCAATTGTTGGCAACCTGAGTAAGACCAACGGGAGCACGGGGCGTACCCGAAAATGTGCGCGGGGTATACGAACTATTGCCTATAGCAATAGCTATTTTCAGGGCATGGGATGCTCAAACCATTTTGAAAAGGGCTTCAACCATCATATATAAGAGTAACATGTATGGGATGCACTTATGAATGAAGGTAAATTGTTGTTCCTTCTATAATTTCTGTCACTAAAATTGCTTGAGATTGGAAGTTAAAAATATCATAGTCACACTCTATTTTCCTTATTTTTGACTTGGAAAATAGGTTACAGGATTAGCGGTCCACTACGAGACTGGAGAAAGGTTTCTGCTTGGATGGTGATTTTTGGCTGAGGTCATTGTCGATGATTGATATACTTGTGGTTTCATAGTAACACCTTTGGGTAGTCTTGTATTGTCTTTTATTTCAGAGACTTGTATTTTGGAGATCATTCAGTAGTTCGGTTTGTTTTATCTTGCGGTTTTGGTTTGAGACTAATGAGCACTTGTAGCAATTATGGATTTTATTCTAGAGGTTTTACTTTGGTTCGTTTATTATGTTCTGGAAATGTCATTGAGGACTTTTGTTTAAGCAAAAGAAATTTTAAATTCCACATTTTGAGTAATTATGAGTTTGGGATGTTACAACTTGGTATCAGAGCATAGGTTCTAGGTCCGAGTTAAGCGGCCATGTGAGTAAGAGAGACTTATTCTTGAGGTGAGTGTTTGAGGTAAAATGTTGGGAGTGTGGTGTTAGTGTTTTGTGACTATTATGTGTGTCTTGGGCACCCACAAGACTTGTTTTGAAATCCGAGTAGAAGGATGCCTGATCAATGTTCTCTTCTAATGGGAAGTCTTGGGAAGTTAAGTGGAAAAGCATAGTATAACAAAATACTAAGGGTTAGGGTGGCTAAGTAGTGGACCATAGGATGTCGAGTCATGCTTTGAGTCATTGAGGTGTGTTTGACTAACACGCGAGTTTTGGCATCTAATATTTGTTTCCAGCATGTTATTTCTTGTGATGTGATTTTCAAGAAAGTGATGGAGCCGAACAACCAAGGGATTGAGGAAGAGGCTAGTATGAATGGTGGGAACCCAAATAGTGGTGGGGGTATTCCACCTGTAGTTGGAGAGGAGGCCCGAATGATGGCAGCCATAACTCAATTGGTAGAGGGACAATAAATGTTAATCTAGTTATAGGCAAATCATAACATGAAGAGAGGTATGGGTACAGGTCTTTTAGAGAGGTTTAAACGATTGTGTAGCACTGTGTTTGAAGGGTCTAATAACCCTAAGGTGGTTGAGGAGTGGTTGAAGGATGTGGAATTGATGTTGGATATTATGGGAGTTGAGTGAGAACATAGGGTGGTTTTGGCGACATTTCTTTTTAGAGGCGAGGCTAGAAATTGGTGGAATGCTTTTAAAAGGCAAGAGGTGACACTGGCACTTGGAGCGGAGCCGGCTGCACCCAGGGCTATCACTTGGGATAGGTTTATCCAGGAATTTTACAATAAGTTTTATCCCGACAGTTTTTGTTTTGGACAGGAGGAGGATTTCACAAACTTGAAGCAAGGGAGTATGTCGGTAAGTGAGTATGAGGCATGATTTACTGCATTGTCCCGGTATGCACCGTACATGTTGAGTTTGGAGGATTTTATGTGTAAACATTTCAGGATGGGTTTGACGCCGGGAGTTGCTTCGATATTTTGTCTTTTAGAGAGATGGATTATACAGATCTTGTAGACATGGCGACGAGGATGTGGAAAGACATTCAGGATTATTGTGAAAATAGAGAGTCATTTAAAAAGGCAAGATATGATAATACTGGAAATCTGGGGGTAAAAATTTCAGGAGTGGTGATTCAAAGTCAAAGTTTGACAAAGGGAGGAACGGTGGAGGAAATAGAAGTCAAGGGAGTGGATGGAGTGGAAACCAAGAGAAAAGTGTGAATCAGCAGTCGGGATCTATTGGTAGAGGCTTTTCCAAGAGGTGTTTTAAATGTGAGTCGACGGATCGTATTGCTAGAGATTGTACATCGAAGAATAATGAGCTGAAATGTTTCAAGTGTGGGGGAATGGGTCACATGGCTATTCAGTTTGTTCAGCAGCAGACTCAGTTACCGGTTGTGTCAGTGGGGAGTGTGGTAGGGGGTGCTAACAAGGTAACTGCGGGTCAGAATTCTCACGGCAGGTGTTTGCTCTGGATCGACAAGCTGCCCAAACAAATCCAGACATGGTGACAGGTATTATTCGTGTATCCACTCTATATGCACAATTTTTGATTGATTCCGGTGCCACACACTCCTTTGTATCTACTGTTTTTGGTTTATGTATGGATAGAGAATTGTCACCGTTAGGCCACACTTTGCTTGTATCGACACCAATGGGTAATGTGGTAAAACTTAAGTCATACTATCCAGATTGTGAAATTTGGGTGGGCAATGAGTCTTTGTTTTCAGATTTGATTCCACTAGATATGACAGATTTGGATGTGATTTGGGGATTTGCCGTTATCGATTGTATCAGTAAGGAAGTGTTGTTTCGCATTCCGGGTAAATCTAGTCTGAAAATTCGTGGTGATAGTGTGGAGTTGCCTAGATGTGTCATTTCGTCTATGAAGTCTATGTCCTTGTTTAGTAAAGGTTGCGAAGGGTTTTTGTCTTATGTGATCGATTTTGAGAAGGGTGAGAAGAGTATTGAGGATTTTCCTATTGTGAGGGATTTTCAAGATGTTTTTATGGAAGAGTTGCCAGGGTAGTTCCAATTAGAGAAGTGGAGTTCACAATTGAGTTAGTTTTGGATACTAGTCCTATATACATTGCTCTTTATAGGATGGCACCTGCCGAACTCTATGAATTAAAAATGCAGTTGAAAGAGTTACTTGATAAGGGATTCATTAGACCTAATGTATCTCCTTGGGGAGCACCCGTATTATTTGTGAAGAAGAAGGATGGTTCGATGAGGATGTGCATAGACTATAAACAATTGAACAAAGTTACAGTGAGAAACAAATATCCATTGTCTAGGATTGATGATCTTTTTGACCAACTTCAAGAAGCGTTGGTGTTTTCAAAAATTGAGTTGAGGTCTAGTTATCACCAATTGAAAGTTAGGAATTGTGATATTGCGAAGACGACTTTTCGTACTAGATATGGACATTATGAGTTTATGGTTATGCCTTTTGGGTTGACTAATGCACCGGCAATATTTATGGACTTGATGAATAGGGTGTTTCAGTCCTATTTGGATTCCTTTGTGATAGTATTCATTGATGATATTTTGGTATATTCGCGGTCTACGGAAGAACATGGAAAACATTTGGGTTTGATTTTGCAAAAATTAAGGGAGAAGTAGTTGTATGGAAAATTTAACAATCGTGAGTTTTAGCTTGATCGGGTGGTCTTTTGGGGCCTGTCATCTCTAGTGAGGGTATTTGTGTGGACCCTAAAAAGATTGAGGCTGTGGTGAATTGGGAAAGACCGACTTGTGTGACTGAAATCCGTAGTTTCTTGGGATTGGCGGGTTATTATAGACATTTTATCGAAAACTTTTCTGTTATTGCTATGCCATTGACTATGCTTACTAGAAAGGAGGTTAAATTTGAATGGTCGGAGGAGTGCGAGAGTAGCTTTTGGGTTTTGAAAGAGAAATTGGTTTCGGCACCTATTTTGACTATTACTGAGGGAACTGAGGATTTGGTGATTTATAGTGATGCGTCGCATTGTGGCTTGGGTTGTGTTTTGATACAGCGATCGAGAGTCATAGCATATGCTTCGAGACAACTGAAAACTCATGAACGAAATTACCCTACACACGACTTGGAGTTAGCAGCCATAGTATTTGCATTAAAACTTTGGAGGCATTATCTATATGGGGTAACTTGTGAGATTTTTATCGATCACTAAAGCTTGCAATATCTATTTACCCAAAAAGTTTTGAAATTGAGGCAACGTAGGTGGATGGAGCTAATTAAAGACTACGATTGCAATATATATTATCGCCCAGGGAAAGCGAATGTGGTTGCGGACGCTTTGAGTAGTATCATGTTTGACTTGTGCTAGAGTTGAGAAATTTTCTGAATTGAGCAGTTTGGGTGTTGTCTTATCCTTGGATTCGAATGAGGTTCTTTTGGCGAATCTTGTGGTGAGGCCATTGTTTATGGATCAGATTAGAGAGGGGCAAAAGCATGATATGTTTCTAAAGAAGATGCGACAATAAATTTTATTGGACAAAAAACAGAGTTTTGTATTCGTGGGGGTGGTATGTTGATGTTTGGGAACCGCGTTTGTGTACCGGAGGATGTGGAGCTTAGGAGAAATATTTTGGAAGAGGGCCATAGTTCTAAATTTTCTATGCACTCGGGGTCTACAAAAAATGTATCGTGACTTACGGGAGAATTATTGGTGGAGAGGATTGAAGAGGGATATAGCCGATTTTGTTGCTAAGTGCCTTAGATGTCAAAGGGTGAAGATTGAACACCAACAACCGGGAGGATTAGTTCAGAGTTTTCCAATACCCGAGTGGAAATGGGAACACATTACAATGGACTTTGTTGTGGGATTGCCTAAGTCTAGAAGAAATTTTGACTCTATTTGGGTTATAGTGGATCGTTTGACAAAATCCGCACTTTTTCTTCAAATGATAACTACGTTCTCTACGGACCGGTATGCCAAGATTTATGTGGATGAGATTATTAGGTTGCATAGGGCACCAGTGTCGATTGTCAGTGATAGAGACCTTAAGTTTACATCAAGGTTTTGGGCAAGTTTACAGCAGGCTCTTGGTACATTTTAAAGTTTAGTACCGCCTTTCACCCTCAAACGGATGGACAGTCAGAGAGGACAATCCAAACGCTTGAGGATATGTTTAGATCTTGTATCCTTGATTTTGTGGAGGTTGGGATAACTATTTGCCATTGATTGAGTTTGCTTACAACAATAGTTTTCAGAGTAGTATTGGTATGACACCATTTGAGGCGTTGTATGGTAGGAGGTGTCGGACACCACTTTGTTGGAGTGAGGTGGGCGAGCGTCAAATTTTGGGGCCAGAATTGGTGCAAGTAGCTTCGGAAGGGGTTAAGCTCATTAGAGAAAGATTGTTGGTTGCTCAAAGTCATCAAAAGAGCTATGCGGATAATAGGCGACGTGAGTTATAATTTAAAGTTGGGGATCATGTTTTATTACGAATTTCACCGTGGAAGGGCGTGGTTCGTTTTAAAGGAAAGGGGAAATTAGCGCCAAGGTATATTGGACCCTATGAGATCGTGGATAGAGTAGGGGCAATGGTGTATCATTTGTCTTTGCCGGTGGAATTGTCTAGCTTGCACAATATTTTTCATGTGTCTATGTTTCGGAAATACGTGAGTGATCCGACGCATGTATTAGAAGTGGAGCCATTGGAGTTGCAAGAGGATTTATCGTACGAAGAAAGGCCGGTGAAGATTTTGGATCGCAAGGAGCAAGTGTTACGCTCTAAGGTGGTTCCTTTGGTCAAGGTTCTATGGCGAAATCATGGAGTCGAGGAAGCGACATGGGAAAATGAGGACGCAATGCGGGAGAAACATCCGCACTTATTTCCAGGTATTCTAATTGCTTATTCTAAATTTTGGGTGCGAAATTTTCTAAGGGGGGAGGAGTTGTAATACTCGTAACCTTCATTATAATTCTTTTAATTATCTCATGTAAATAATTAATGCTTCATATTAAATAATCGGATTGAATCTTGAGTTATACTCATTAAAATGATGATGGTAGATGGGTCTTGTGGTGGCTTGTGCGGTTTGAGGTTGGGGGATTGAGGTTAAGGCTAACATAGATAATTAGCATGAATTTTTTAATCCTTGAGGTTTTGAGGTGAAGTGGTATTTGGGCTTGGGGAAGGTCATAGAATGACCATAAGATGTCCATTTGATGTTTGAATCTTGAGTGAAGTGTTTGGAGATGAGTCTCTAAGGACTAGGCCGGAACCATTTTAATTTGGGCATTTTAAGGATTCTTGTCCCGACGAGGAAGGTGGGTCGTCCGAACGACAGAGCAGTAAGTTTTTTGAGTTTTAGATTTTGGATCGTCGGGACGAGGGTGGGTCTTGTCCGGACCGGGGTGAGGTCTCGTCCGGACGAGGATCTGGTCGTCCGGACGATGCGACAATCGGGATAAAATTTTAAGATTCGAAAAACAATTTTAAGGGGCTTTTGGTCCTTTTGCACTCTAAACGTTTAACCTATCTCTAAAACATGATTTAGGGCTAATACACATCATTAGCCACCATTCTAATCTTCATAAACCTAGAGAGAAAGGTAGAGAGAGAGAGGAAGACTCCATTAAAGTTCCAAGGTTGAAGAAGAGATTGTGAAGGTTTTGGTGTAAGGACTCATCTTGTGATCAATTTTCTTTGGTAAGTACTTCCACTCTTGTGGTTATAAAAACTTTCTTTCTACTTCTTAAAAAATCCTTGGATCTAGATCATGTGTATCAAGTCCATATTTTGTATGTCATACATATCAAATCGATCTATAGTTTTTGCAAAGAAAGTTGCTTTGGGTGGTGAGTAGATCTTCATATTTAGTGTGAAGGTTGTATGTATATGAGTTTTTGATCTAGATACTTGTTAACTTGAGGATCTAAGAAGTCCATAGAGGGGTTATAATTGTGTTTGTCATCGAGTCTCACGAGTAGGAGCGAGGGACTTATGTATAACTTGGAAAAATAATGTTAGTCCATGAAATGGGTATTTGAGAAGGCCATAAGTCGAGTTCTTTTGCGATTATAAAGTATGTTAATGATTTCATTTCCCCTTGTCAATTTGTATATCATGCGGACTGAAATTTATAGTTTGATTAGACAGGGACGCTCGAGTAAGGCATTGAGACCTCATTCAAAGGCAAGGAGAAAAAGGGTTAAAACGTTATCAGTGAGTGTAAGATTGTGGTATTTTTAATTTTACGTCTGCAAGTCGTTATTTAATTGTTATTGTTATTTCAATATACAACCAAGAGTGGGGGTGAATTGGTCCAATAGAAAAGTACACTAACTTTTTAAAACTTTTAAAAACCTTTTTAAGTTATAAAAATGGTGACTTAATCCTTTTGTTTTGAACAAACTAAAATGATATGAAACTGAAAATTTGCAGCCAAGAATATATTAAAATATATTCTAATCCGTATTCGAGAATCAATTCCAAAACCCTTCCGTTACACCTGAGTTGTTGCAATACGGCAACGGTTAAGGTTTCCGGGATTATTTTGATTCTTGGAATTTTAGATCAATAATATATTTTAATATCTTAAAAAAAATAAAAGTGCAAGAGAGAGAGAGATACACACAAGAATTATAGTGGTTCAATAGGGACGTGTCTCTCCCCTACCTACGTCCACTTCTATCACCAACTAGTGATAGTTCTACTAATCGTTAGGCTTGTCACAACGCGTGACTACCTTAGCGGTTAC
>NMUG010000214.1:0-25241 GCA_002855965.1 Monotropa hypopitys
ATGTATAAAATGGATTAATTAATCATTAAGAGGGAAATCAATTCTAAACAAGAAACGAAAGGGCCATGCTTAAATCAAAATAAAAATCAACAAAGATATAACAATTAAGCATTCAAGATTCTCTAAACAATTGAAAGCATACTTAAAAAGTTAATGGAGAATCTAAAACAAGGATCAACACATAATGAAACCCTAACATAATGATCCTAAAATAATTAAAAAACAAGAGTTGTGAAAATACACTCGCATACCTTTTGGAGAGCATCCTTTCAAAACATGGACACCCAAAATCGTTCTAATGGATTTATATTTATAGGGGAGCCAAAAAACCTTTGAAAATCGTTCAAAATAAGCTTTCAGAACAGCGGCACTATGGAGCGCCATAACGCTACTGGCGCGCGTTAAAGCGCGGCCTGGCGCCACGGCGCTAAGGGCGCGCAAATTGAAAAAACTGGCCAAATCTCGAGCCGCGCATTGAGAGTACCACGGTGCTCCGATGCGCTAGTCAAATTCTTGAGATGCGCGGCGAGAGCGCCACGGTGCTCCGATGCGCTAAGGGAGCGCTGCGCTAGCACCATGGCGCTAGCGACTCGCTAGCCTCTGAATTCTCTGCAAGCAAAATTGAAACTCAAGGACCAGTGGCGCGCCGGTAGCTCACGGCGCACCGGATGGCGCCATACAGAGATTAAAAAGGTTTTTTTAATAAAAACTTTTAAAAACCAATTAATAAATAAACATATATATATCATTAAAAAGATTAATATATATATATATAAATCAAATGCTCCACAATCATAATGAAAAATAGAACTTTATGCATATGTCGAAAATTAAAGGTTATACCTAACGTTGTCAGCGTGTGCCTCGGGAGAATTTGCGACTTGATGATCTTCATTTCCTTGCTTGAATCTTTACAACTAGAATTCTAACTATTAAAGCCAAAAATAGTACATAGCCCGATGGTTCAAGTGAACCCGGAAAATAAAACAACAAAAATAAAATTTACAGGGGGAATCAGGAGATCCTATGAACAGTATCTCAATGGGGTATTTATATGGAGAACCTGACTTGGGGCCCAAGGCTGGTGCATGAGGGGCGCGTCGCTGGCCCCTCCGAATGACGTCAACCCTAATGTTGCACAGGTTGGGCCAACTGGGCCGGTGCGGTCGGTGGGCCAGGTCATTATACGAACACTGGAGCTACGAGCGGACGGATGGAGCACTTTGTCCTGTGTTACTACCGATGGGTGGATCCTCTGCTAATCGATCGGTCAGGAGTTGTGCCCTTGCCACAAGGAATGTTCGCAATGCTCTACTGCCCAACATGGTAGCTGGAGGCTGGGGAGCTGCTGACCGGTGACCCTGTGTTATCTAGAGATGCTTCAATCACATGAGCCATTTGTAATGTTTTCGCTCTGACCAGGTGCATAAAAACGATGTTCGGAGCACCGTAAGGTCAAAGCCATGGTTTCCTTCGGAAATCTAGAGACTGCACTGATTACCAAAGGGACGTATGATGGATCGCTGGTCCCGTTCTTCGGTTATGCCAGAAAGAATGTGCCAGAGGTCCGTGAGGCTGATGGCCCTGGATTTCTTTGTAAGATGCTTAGGGTGGAGGCCCGTATCAACCGGGTGGTCCAATAGAGTAGATCTGATCCGCTTTGTTTGAGGTCCAAATACCATAATTGTAATGACTCGTAATTTCAATTTATATTTCCAGAATTTTATTCATAGTTCAAATCGATGGTTAGACCCGAGTATGACTTCTATGGATTTTATTGGCCTTTGGAATAGGGTTTTGGATTCACTCTTGGTTCGTGTCTATGGTACGTGTTCGATTCGGTGAGTTTCGGGGAAGTCCCGGGGGTTCTTGGCATAAAATTTTGGTAACAGGAAGAGTTTGCATCGGTGCAAGAGGTCCCAGGGAGTTTGCATCGGTGCATGGAGAGCTTGCAACGGTGCACAAACCTACTGCTTTTTCTGGAACAAGTTTGCATCGGTGCAGGATGAGCTGCATCGGTGCAGAGGAGTTTGCATCAGTGCAAAGGGAGTTTGCACCGGTACAAAAGTCTTCTGTTGGAATTTTAAGCAAGTTTGCACCAGTGTAGAGAAGGGTTGCACCGGTGCACAGTGTTCGGATTTGGCTCATTAAGGGCATTTTTGGTATTTTGCATAGGTATTTTGCATATTGGGTATTTAAGACTTGAGGAGTTTGAACTGCTCTCCTTGCCCTTCATTTTCCAAACCTTGCCACCATCTCACTCTCTCTCTCTACCTCCATAGTTTCTCTCTCACTTCTCTCTAAATTTCCAATGCTTTGCAAGGCTCGAATCAAGTTTTGTCGAGGAGAAATGTTGCTCTACGCGACGAGAGCTATCCGGTGAGCTCCATAGTTCATCCATACATCAAAGTCCGAGTTTCTAGTATTTTTGGAAAGCTTCTTGAGGTAGGATATGTCTATTTCTTAACATGTTTTTGATTGTGCTCTCTCCTTCTCCCCTTGTAAAAGTATTTAATTTCATCAATTTCATACCTAGATGTGTGATTGGAAAATTAGCCGAGGGTTTGGGTTTGGATCATGAAATTATTTGAGGGTTTATGTATCTCATGGGTGTAATTGCATTTCCTTGGGCTCAATTGCATATATTGAGCATTATGTGTGAAAACCCCAAATTTGGGGCAAACCCTAACTTTCATAAATTAGGGCTTTTGGTCAATTGGTTGTCACATGGTTGAATTGAGTGAGTTTTCATACAATTGGACATAATTTATGTACAATTGATATATTAGACACATTGGCTATGTGTAGAAAATTGTGGGATTGCATGTTGGGTTAATTATTGTATCATTGAGTCATGCATAGAATAAATTGGAATCAATGACATTGGTATAGAATTTACTAGCATTGGCTAGGAGCTATAATATGATTGACTCAACGAACTTGACATGGTGACTTACGCAAATGATACAATTAAGTAGCGTTGGCTAGGTGATATAACGATAGGGATTTGATCTATATGATATATGGGAACGGACTTATGACATGGTTCCCAGGATGGTCGCGCCATCCACAACATTGTGCACAATGTGGGTATCTTGGCCCTCCCAGCGATTACTTGGAGAATGACGGAAAGGATGGTTAGTGGGTTTGGCCGCCCACTAGACTAATCCTACCCTATCACTCGTTACATGACACAACGACAAATTGGAATAGAATAGCCTGGAGTGGACTTATGATGGGACTCCATGGCGTATCCACGATTATGAAACATAATGGTTGAACAAATTTGAATGACTTGGGGTGGACTTATGATGGGATCCCAAGGGTCATTCAAGGTATGAACTAAAAGAGAAAATGATGAACTTATGCTTATATCACGGAAAGAAGTGGTAACTCGTATGCATGTTGTATGGGCACTTGGTTTAGTGGCTCTTATTGGTATACTTAGCATATGGTTATTCGGTTGGATGATATGGTAGTAGTTGGATCATATCCTTTATTATGTCTTGTGCATATGTATGTGTTGCATGCTCTACATTCACACACTAGTCCACGTCGGTCTTGAGCATGATAGGCGATAGATATTTCCTACTTTGGCATGATACGCCCTTATTTTTTTTCATATGTTTTGATCCCTCCCTTGGAGGCTTGGATGCATAGAGCATTGAAAAAAAGGGATTTTTGGAATGAATCCCGACTTCTATATTTGTTTTATTTTAGGCTCATGGAGCTTGTAATAGAGTAGGGAAGTTGTAACGTTTTAAACTTGTACCTCTTTCTCTCTCCCTAACTCTATTGTTTGTGGTTGTACTTCTATTTCATTTCATGTCTGGATTTCATATTCATATGTGGTTGGGAATGAATGGTGTTTAGATAATTATAAATGACGTTATGATCCATTATTGTT
Organism: Monotropa hypopitys; assembly: GCA_002855965.1. Classification (NCBI taxonomy): domain Eukaryota; kingdom Viridiplantae; phylum Streptophyta; class Magnoliopsida; order Ericales; family Ericaceae; genus Monotropa; species Monotropa hypopitys. The sequence goes on from NMUG010000214.1 coordinate 3,908, forward strand.
CACCATTTTAAATATTTTCAAAAAAAAATGGTTTGAAAATCCAGGGCATGATAACTTGGTATCAGAGATTTTGGTTTCGAAAACTTAGGTCTTTGGGGAGACTATTAGTCTCTATGGGTTACATTGAGCATCGTTTGCATCATCTAGCATGTGTTGTGAATGTGTAGCATACATTGGCATGATCTATAGGCTTGTGTGAGTTGATGGGTATACATGTGCATTGTTACTTTTTGGATGTAGCCCTGTTTAGTGATTCCAGTGGCTATGAGAATTCGTTGTTGATATCGTTGAGTATCCTTCTCTTTTGTTGAGCCTTACGTCGTTGATTGAACTTTCTATCTGAGCCTTGTCTTGTGCTATCTTCTTATCGAATCCGTAAATCATTTGTAGAAATGGCTCATCGTCGTATCGAATGAAGGGGTCGTGGTCGTCGGGGTGCGAATACCCCTGATGCTCATAGTGAGGAGGTAAACGATAGGATGCGCGGGGTGGAGAATGAGATACCACCTGTTGCTCCGGTTCCAGAAGGGCTTGTTGTCCCTAGTTAGTTTGCCAAGGAGCTTGTGGCTGCTATGGTCGAGGCCAGTCGCAGATTTGCTCCACCGCGAGAGAATGCGGGAAACCGTACTATTGAGGCATTGCAGGAGTTTAGATGCATGGACCCTCCCAAGTTCAATGGTGAGGGTGATCCCTTGGAAGCAGATCATTGGCTATTCGAGATAAGGAAGGTGTTGGACACTCTGGAGATCGAGGAAGACAAGTTGCGGATCTCCTTTGCTACATACCAGCTGACCAGAGAGGCTAGTCAGTGGTGGAGTTCGATTTTAGAGATGCGCCATGCCAGCTTGCTTGCCAGTGGAGATGTTGATCCATAGGCTATTCTGGATCCTGTTCGTGGGATGACTTGGGTTGATTTTCAGGTCGTCTTCGAGGGGCAGTACTTCCCGGAGAGTTTTAAGGAGCAGTTACGCAAGCAATTCGAGCGGTTAGTGCAGGGGACAATGACTGTGTCCCAATATGCCATGCGGTTTCAGGCATTGTCATGATTTGCTACTGATTTGGTTAGTACGGAGGAGAGGAAGTGCAAGCATTTTGAGAAGGGTATTCACCCTTCAGTACAGAAGCTGGTGATGAGCCAGTGTATCCGTGTGTTTATTGATATCGTTGATTGTATGAGGGCTATTGAGCCGAAGAGGGAGCAGTCGAGAGAGGTGAAGGTTTGGGAGCCGCGTCGACATGTTTCCAACTCGAGTTCATCATCAGTCAGCTTCGGGAGAAAGCACCAGAGGGAGCCATATTTCTTTTTCGAGAGGCCAGAGGTCGCAGAGTAGTGTGGGTTCAGCGAAGAGCCTAGTTGTTTGTCACCGATGTCACCAGACGGGGTATATGCGAGTAGATTGTAGAGCCTCTGCATGTTTCGAGTGTGGTCAGGTGGATCACATGGCCAGAGATTGTCCAGGGAGAGCAGGTGATCGCAGTGAGGCAGGTTCGGTGTAGCAGCCTTAGAGTGGGCATCAGCGCCCTCATCAGTCAGGACCAACAGCTTCAGTCCAGGCTTCTCGTGCTAGTGGGGTTGTGACGCTTGCTAGGCCAGTACAACAGTTCCAGCAGAGGGGTGGTTACCACCAGGGCCCAATGACTCATGGCAGAGCCTTTGCCATCCCAGCAGCTTCTATTCCTTCTACTTCTCAGCAACAGCTGGAGACTTCTATTGTTCGGGGTATGTTCCTTGTTTATAATTCATGGGCTAGCATTATTTTCGATTCAGGTGCATCGTATTCCTTCATTACTGCATCATTCATCCGTGCATTGGAGTTGGACGTGGACGTTTTGGATCCATCCTTGTTTATGGATACTCCTGTAGGAGGTCGTGTCCGGTTGGACCGAGTTTGTAGAGATTGTGAGTTGACGCTAGAGGACCACCGTTTTACCTTCGACTTCATCGTTCTGAGCATGTCCGGGTTTGACCTCATTTTGGGGATGGATTGGTTGTCTACCTTCTATGCCAACATCGATTGCCACCGACGCTGAGTGCGGGTCTTCTCTCCTGAGGGAGTCTATTTCTATGTCTATGGCGATAGGAAAGAGTCATTCGATTCTTGTTTCTATGATCCCAGAGAGCAAGATTCCATCAGTTGTTTGTTTTCTAGTCTCAGCTTAGATGATGATCCTTCGCGTCGTGATGAGTTACCATTAGTTTTTGTGAGTTTCCGGATGTCTTCCTGGAGAATTTACCAGGTTTGCCTCCAAAGAGAGAGGTGGAGTTTTCTATTGACTTATTGCCCAGTACATCACCTATTTCGTTACCACCTTATCGGTTTGCGCCAGCCGAGTTGCGAGAGTTGACATCTTAGTTGCAGAAGCTTTATGAGTTGGGTTTTATTCGCCTCAGTTCTTCACCTTGGGGTGCTCCAGCATTGTTCTCTAAGAAGAAAGATGGGTCTTTGTAGTTGTGTATCGACTATCAGAAATTGAACCATGTTACCATGAAGAACAAATATTTGATGCCGAGGATCGATGATCTATTCGAAGATTGATTTGCGGTCTGGCTACCATCAGTTGCTTGTTTGGGCGAAATATATTCCAAAGACAGCGTTCCGTACTCATTATGGCCACTATGAGTTTGTTGTCATGCCATTCGGCTTGACTAATGCTCCAGCGACGTTCATGGATCTCATGAACCGTATCTTTCGTATTCATCTCGATCGTTTCGTGGTGGTGTTTGTTGATGATCTTCTTATTTACTCTGCGTCAGAGGAGGAGCACCATGTTCATCTTCGAGTTGTATTGGAGTTGCTACGAGAGCATCATTTGTACGCCAGGCTCAGCAAATGTGAGTTTTGGCTTCCGGAGGTGAAGTTCCTTGGTCACGTTGTGTCGCGGGGAGGTGTATCAGTTGATCCTAGCAAGGTTGACGCTGTTTCTTTGTGGCCGCATCCACAAAGCGTGTTCGATGTCCGTAGCTTTCTTGGACTCGCGGGTTATTATAGATGATTCATTTTGGATTTCTCACGATTGGCCGCTCCTATGACTCATTTGACTCAGAAGGGTGTTCCGTTTGCTTGGGATGACTCGTGTGAGATGGCTTTTGAGGAGCTGAAGAGGCGATTGACTTCGACACCGATTCTTATTCTACCTGAGAGGGGAGTTGGCTACTTCGTATATTGTGATGCTTCTCATGACGGTTTGGGATGCGTCTTGATGCAAGAGGGGAAAGTTGTTGCTTATGGTTCGAGGTAGCTGAAGACACATGAAAGAAACTATCTGATGCATGATCTAGAGCTTGCAGCTATCGTATTTGCATTGAAGATGTGGAGGAACTACTTATATGACGAATATTTTGAAGTGTTCTCGGATCACAAGAGTTTGAAGTATCTATTCACGCAGAAGGAGTTGAACTTGCGACAGAGGCAATGGATGGAGCACTTGGAGGATTACGATTTTGAGCTACATTATCATCCGGGTAAGGCTAACATTGTAGTCGACGCGTTGAGCTAAAAGTTATGTCATCTTGCTACTCTAGTCGTGTATGGTTGGAGGTCCATGGAGGACTTGGGTCCTTTTGTGTTGCATGCCGAAGAAGTTGGAGAGCAACCCACATTGTGCAACTTATCTATTCATTTGGAGCTATCACGTTGGGTTATTGAGGCACAGGCCGATGATTCAGAGGCTGTGGAGTTTCGAGCAAAGTTTCTTAGCGGGGATGTACATCAGGGATGGATGATCCATGCTGATACCAGTTTGCATTTTTGTGGCTGGTTGTTTGTTCCCTCATCTTGCCGTGGAGGCATTCTATATGAGTTTCATCATTCGCCATTAGTTGTTTATCTGGGAGGCATGAAGATGTATCACGATCTCAGGTGTTAGTTTTGGTGGCCGGGAATGAAGAGAGATGTAGCCGTGTTCGTCTCCAAATTCCTTACTTACCAGCAAGTGAAGGCCAAGCATCAGTGCCCAGTCGGTTTGCTCCAGCCGTTACCTATTGCCGAGTGGAAATAGGAGAACGTGACTATGGATTTTTCTTCAGGTTTTCCTAGATCGTCGGGTGGTCAAGATGCTATTTGGATCATTGTTGACCGTTTGACGAAGACCGCTCATTTTCTGCGTATTCGAGTTACTCAGTCTGTCGATTCTTTGAGCCATTTGTACATTCGGGAGATCATTCGACTTCATGGAGTTCCATCTTCTATCGTATCTGACAGAGATCCCCGATTCACTTCACGTTTTGGTGTAGTTTGCAAGCTTCTCTCGGTTTGAAGCTTATGTTCAGTACCGCTTTTCATCCGTAGACCGACGGTCAGTCGGAGCGTACGATATAGATTTTGGAGGATATGTTGCGAGCTTTCGTGTTAGACTTTTATGGAAGTTGGGTTAATTATTGTATCATTGAGTCATGTATAGAATAAATTGGAATCAATGATATTGGTATGGAATTTACTAGCATTGTCTAGGAGCTATAACATGATTGACTCAACAAACTTGACACAGTGACTTACGCAAATGATACAATTGACTAGCATTGGCTAGGTGACGTAACGATAGGGATTTGATCTATATAGTATACGGGAATGGACGTATGATGGGGTTCTCGGGATAGTCATGCCATCCACGACATTATACACAATGGGGGTATCTTGGCCCTCCCAGCAATTACTTGGGGAACGACGGAAAGGATGGTTAGTGGGTTTGGCCGCCCACTAGACTAATCCTACCCTATCACGCGTTACATGACACAATGACAAATTGAACTAGGATAGCCTGGAGTGGACTTATGATGGGAATCCATGACATATACACGATTATGAAACATAATGGTTGAATAAATTTGAATGACTTGGGGTGGACTTATGATGGGATCCCAAGGGTCATTCAAGGTATGAACTCAAAGTGAAAATGATGAACTTATGCTTATATCATGGAAAGAAGTGGTAACTCGTATGCACGTTGTATGGGCACTTGGTTTAGTGGCTCTTGTTGGTATACTTAGCATATGGTTGTTCGGTTGGATCACATGGTAGTAGTTGGATCATAGCCTTTGTTATGTCTTGTGCATATGCATATGTTGCATGCCCTACATTCACACACTAGTCTACGCCGGTCTTGAGCATGCTAGGCAATAGATATTTCCTACTTTGGCGTGATACGCCCTTATTTTTTTCCACAGATTTTGATCCCTCCCTTGGAGGCTTGGATGCATAAAGCATTGAAAAAAGAATTTTTGGAATGAAGCCCTACTTCTATATTTGTTTTATTTTAGGCTCATAGAGCTTGTAATAGAGTAGGGAAGTTGTAATGTTTTAAGCTTGTACCTCTTTCTCTCTCCCCAACTCTATGGTTTGTGGTTGTACTTCTATTTCATTTCATGCCTGGATTTCATATTCATATGTGGTTGGGAATGAATAGTGCTTAGATATTTATAAATGACGTTATGATCCATTGTTGTTCACCATTTTAAATATTTTCAAAAAAAATTGGTTTGAAAATCCAGGTCGTGACAATAATAGCCCCTCAATTTTTTCCAACCTGTTAGGAAAGATTGGTGTCGATGGCCGGACGCTCTGCTTCGAAGAAAGGCTCCTTCTATAAATGCATGGTCATCATTTAATATGTGAAGGATGGCGATAATTAACTATGGTTGTCAGGGCTGCCCTACCGCATGTCATATTCTGATTCATGGGTCAAACCTCATTCATCGTGACTTGTGCAATAGTAAATGACAGATAGCTGTGATTTATATCTGTCCCAAGCCCTATTAATAGGGTGTCGCAGTTGATCGTCCAGGTCTCGCAACGTTGTGTTTTGACCTTCCGCGGTGCCCTCTGTCCTTCGGTATCAGTCTTCGGCAAATTGACAGAGATCATGGACCAAGTGATCGTCCTGGGCTCTTTGACGAGTTCTAGCACGGATTCCAATACATCCTTCAGGATTATTTCTGAAGACTCAACGTTCGAAGTCGATTCCAGAGTAGCTGGCCCTCCTGAAAACCTGGTGCCGGAAGCCCCTGATCTGGTTCTGCCCCCACTGTGCTGGCAAATCACTCTTGTTCGGCATTTTTTCGACGAGGATTCCTTTAGTCCATCCGAATTTATGCAGGATGTATGCGCAGGACTCGTATGTGGAGATTATGATGGACCTATTGACAGGACTCAAAAGAGTGACCAGAGGTGCCCTTACCTAAATTTCTTCTACACTGGGTTGAGTGGGATTGAGGAGTTCTGCCAGAAGTATGGGATCCCATCGACCGTTTCTTTTGCGAAGGTTGGGATGGAGGTCACCTTTGTAGAGGAGTAGATAATTGTTCCTCAGATGGAAATAACTAAGGGGGGACTGAGACCCCCCCTTCCACTTCTTCTTTGGTCTTTCCTTTGTGTATTCAGACTCACACCCAGTCAGCTATCAGTCAATAGCTACCGGATTATTGGCTGTATCGAGGAGCTGTGTGAGAGGAATGACTTGGAGTTCATGCTATTGTATCTCATGGGTTTATTCTCTCTTTCCCAGAACTGGGCATCCGGAAGATACTTCCTTTCCGCTCACAAACCATATGAGGACGTCATCCTGAGACTGTCGAACTCCGATCAGTGGGCGAATGTGTACCTCTAGCTATTCGAAGAATATAATTTTGGACCAAAGGATGAATGCGAACACCTTGCTCCCACGAAACCGGGAAACCTAAGTCGGAGGCCCTCAATCTCTAATTGTCTTTCGCCCCTGTTTTCTGATAACATTTGCACCCCTGCAGATATTTTATGGATCTCACGTGTTCTGCAGTGGTAGACTTCAGATAGTTGGATCGCAGCATTGCTGAGTGACCACGTTATTTGAGGTCAAGATTAAATTTATAAAACTCTAGAATTAACACTTATTCAGTGGTAAATAAGAGTGTCGATCCTCAAGGACAATATTGGTTTGAAGTCAAATTGTTTTCAAGAGCTTTCTAAGTTGATTTGTAAAATAGAGAAAGTTGGTTTTGGATTGTTTTAAATTGAAATTTCAAACATGAAAATAATAACGAACTACTTAAGATGGAATTTAAATTAAGGGAAAGAGATCTAGGGATCCAACTTCGATTAATCCTTATGATAGAATTACACATGCATGGGTAATAGTGATATAACCTAAGTTTAAAGTAAGAGTGATCAAGTCCTACAAAAACGAAGGGGAAAAACACACAAACCTAGATTGGCACGGATTATCTTCGTAGCACGGTTTGTGTCTACACTCCGAGATATTCTCGTATATGCACAAACCGTCTTGCGAGAATAAACTATCTCAAAATGAAAAGATCGCGATTTAATAATGAAAATAAAGCATGAATGGCATTTGCTCTAGAACACAAATGAATCAAACGATAGGTTAAACATTAACATATAAAAATTCATTCATACCATCAAGAGTTACCCGTCATGAGCAATATATGTATCAAATGAGAGAAACCTTAGCCTTCACCCTAGAGCGTAAGTCTAGCTGGACATGGATCTCACAAGTCGAGAACTCATCCGGTTGGAATCCATAAAGTGCAAAGGAGGAAGATGAAGATAGAAAAAATAGAGAGTTTTCTATAGCAGCAGCCACCTCTTGTTTATTGAGCCAAGAGTCTTTAACAATGAACCCTACGCATTATATTTATACCCCATGGGCTCCAAAATATCCTAAACACCCTTAATAAGGTGTTTAGGGTTAATAAAAGTCGGATTAATGTGTTAAAACCCGAGCTCGGTCTATTAAAATCTTCATAGATTCGCGTCTAGCGCTACCAGGAATCGGTTCTGGACCACATGTATACTGATTCCGGATGCCCCAGGCCTTCTCTCTTTTCTCTTCCTTTGCATGCAAAAACTAGTTTCGGACCAGTTGGGTATTGATTCTGGATGTCCCTGGTGGAAAAGCTTCAAATGGGAACCAGTTTCTCATGCGATTTCTGGGAGCCATGTACTTCGAGTACCGGTTGTGCGTCTGGCCGCAACTGGTTTTGGGGAGCTCTAGAGGGATTCTCTTGATAGCTTATTGGGTGATTTTCTTAGGCATCTAATGGGAACCGGTTGCACACTCCATGGAAACCGGTATCAGGGTTTGTTGATGTGATTCTTTGGACCTCTTTTAATCTTTTGCCGACCCTTTCATGCTTTGGTCTTCTTAAACAATGCTTAGAACTTTATTATTCACACAATATTGTATCAACTCAATCTCCTCAGCATCGGATGCTCCCTTTTTCTCTTTTGGTTCAATTTTAAGCATTTCAACCTTTATTTTCCTGAAACACGATAAACTAACAAAACACATTAAATAATATTAACCCAATATTAACACAATCTATTTTAAGACGTATAAATAGATGATTTTATGCACATATCACACACCCCAACTTAGATTTTGCTAGTCCAGAGCAAAACAAATATAACTACTAGAAACAACAAAACACTATACTACCAAATGAGGACAAGTAAATAAGGGATAAGTCTTTTAAACCCATGGGCAGTCCTGGTAGGACGAGTGGAGTCTCATGAGGGTTTTTAGCAATGATCACCCACAAAACATCATGAAACAAAGTAGCGTGACTTCTAAATGTGAATCAATACATATTTGAATCATTAAGTCAAGAACATGCAATTACCACAAGGAAATATCTAATAAAAATAGTTTCGGCAATTAAAATTAGTGATCAACTAACATTGGCACTCTAACCTAGCGTAAAGAGGTGAACTTAACTCAAGAATGACCACCAACATCAATGTCTCTCCGGACCGAGCCTCAACTTTAAGTCCTCACTATGGTATGCTCTCATAATGGCTTACTCTCAAAACTAGTTGACTTATTACTCTTGAATGCAGTTTGGAATTTATGTAGTAGAAATCAAGCACTCCGCATATTGACACTCAAAGAATGTTTTATATAAGTGGTATTAGGATCTCATGAACGGGATGGTCACATGTTGGAATTTCGAATGTCCACTTGCTTCTACCCCCTTTTGGATCATTTAGGACCTAATCTTTGGTTTTAACGTTAGGACAAGGGATGATGTATCGAATGCGTATCGGACACATACTCGGCTAAGGGTAAGGAAAATATAATTAATGACTCAAGAACTCCTCCTTTAACGTTAGAAACCTTTACTCATATCAAATCTATCCCTTCCTCCTTTTGTCATCAAAAACTCCTCCTTCATTTTTGTTCTTCCTTATTCTTTCCCCCTTTACAAATGATAAAATGAACTCTCCCTGCAATTGGAATTTGGAGCATGTATATATATTTATTTTTTCTTCTTCGATCCCCCAATATTGTTATTTTTGTATATTTGTTTTTTTTAATGGGGATCATGCTCCAATAAAAAATTTCTTTATTTTCTACAGGGGAATTTTACACATACAAGAAAATAATACGACACTTTCCTAGGTTCATTTTTATGCAAAACACACCCCTCCTTCTACCTTTTATGAGACATCATATGGTCGGTGGAGTTTTAACAATAAAAGGAGAATATGTGTAAAGCTCAACGTGACTAACAAGGGAAAAGGTGTATGCCAAAAGAACGAACAAGCCCAAAATGTCAATAAAATGTCTAAAATCCTTTCCTCAAGTTGGGTATTCAAGTGAGTACTCAAAGTGATGCATTATAAATGTGGTAATAATTCCAACACATGACTCTAATAAATAATAAGATCTCACAACAACTATGTTCTTATTGTGACAAACAAAGAATTTGTGTGACACCACTGCCTGAAACAAACTTAATTGTGCAATTGATCCAGAAAATGGAAACAGTGAAAGACCAAACAAAAGGTAGATTATCCCACCCAAGTGCAAGTGGATTAGCCTATGTGTTTGTCATCCAAGCATAATAAAACTGGTAAGACCAGGTCATCACCTCAGGGATTAAGGTATGTATTGAGTTCAATTAAAGTTTAGTGTTTATTAGATGGAGTTGAAGTGGACTGGTGGAGTGAAGTGATGTGGTAGAGATGGAAAATTAGAAAAAAGCAGAAACTAGGCTAATTGTAAGAGAAAAGCTGGAATCAAATTCTTGGTTATTAAAGAAATCCAATGATTCAATCCTCAATCTCTCAATTATTAATTACACGGAAAATAACCACCTAACATTAGGTTAAATTCAGGAAGATATTAAACCCAGATTAACTATTCAGAAAACAACCACCTAACATTAGGTTGCCCTCAGGAGGATATTCTGAGGAAAATTTAATTCACAAGAAAGTAGATGTCAATGGAATTAGATTCTAATCAACAATTGGATTCAAATTAGACCAAGTCATGACCTAAGTATTATATATGCCAACACTTAAACTGTCTATACATAATCAAAGATATACTCACCTCTAATTGATTTCAATAATATAGATCTAAGACCAAATTCATCTCAATCATTGAAGTTCAGAATTTGATTGAGAGAATGGAGAAATAGATCACTAGTGTTGATACCCAAATTTTGGCTCAGCCCCCACAAGTTCAGAAATCAGCAAAACGGCCTCCGCCGGTGTCCATATGTATATCCGGAATATTCCGACCTCTCGCGAACAGCCCCGACAGCAGTTAAAAATCTTGAAATGACGAACCCGCAACGGTAAAGTGTTAAGGCACATTTACCCATCTCAGAATTCCATTCCGATGCACCAATCGAGACAAATTTCAAACGGACGGCAAGCACATTACAGAAAAGCTGGTATAAAAACTAAATCCATCCGACTCATAACCGGAATTCAGTTGAGGATAAACGTCAATTCATTCAGATTTCCATGTAGCAGTCAGCCGGCCTCGGAAATTAGCGGACGTATTTTGCACGGACCTCGTCTTCAAAGTCTAACATTCCTTAAGGAATAGATTTTCTAGAAGTTGAGCAGCCCAGGAGGTGCACCAACCGCTTCTCATTTCAGTGAGAATACTATAGCTGTATTTCAGGGTTTTTCCGGAAAGTGTCCGAAACATACCTGGAAAATTTGCTAAATTCATGATCCAACCCAGCGATCACGAATATCAAATTTAAAATGTTAAAGTCAGAGTTCTCCTAGGGGATGGCTAAGCATAAACAGAAGCTTCGGACCAAGATCAGAATTCCGGGATACTTTTTCAATTTTAAATGTATTTTTTTTTATTTTAAATTAATTTTCCATCGAAGATAAGCTCAAAACACTTTTTGGAAGCTTCCAAAATATCTCCCCTGCACGTGGTACACGAGCCACGCGTTTGGGCAGATATTTCGTATATGTCACAACTATAGTTGCGACATATATCAATATATATAGCCGACCTCCATAACAATAATCCAGACCCAGAAAATACATTCCAACTCTATTTCAAGCTCAACCACCAAAGCCTCTGGGTATTTTCTCTAAAAAATCTTCCAAAAACTACCCAAACACTGACCAAAAATCCGAAAAACCCAAATCCAACTAAGAACAGGCCTCGTTCTTGAAGTATTTCGAGCTTATCTTTATTTCGGTAAATTAATTTGCCTTTTACTATCAGGAGACTCTTGATAGTCTTTTAATCCATAGTTTGGTATCAGTCACTCGGTCGCGTCCGATACTATACCCTACTATGTTTTAAAGAAGCTATCTACAGAAGTCATCTCCCCAATTTGTATAGATCCAATTAATCTATTTGCCGAAATTTTTTATATACTTGTCTTTTACGCTTTCGAACACATATCTGTTAAAGAATTCATTACTTTATGTGTTTCTACTCGTTAGAATTCGGCACATGCTTGGCTATGTCGGCTCCGCTGTCGCATACGAGAAGAACATAAAAACGTCTTCGCCCTAAAATACTTGTCGTCTAGCTCAAAATATATCCAGTTCGGTTTATATATACGATATTTTATCTGTTATATATATACTTGTCGTCTAGCTCGGACTATATCCAGCTCGGTTTATATATATGATATCTTATACCCCTGTCCATATATACATTACGGCATATATATTCTATCTCTATTCAGCGATTAACTTTCGTTTTCTCCAAAACACTTTCAAACAAAATAAAAGTCTGGCATCCGTACTCTGAAGTGAAAGCTTGCAGTAGTTGTGAGAATTGGATCGAAGGAATACCCTGTGACTCGGATCATTTTTGGAGCACTCGATATCCCGAGAGGATTTTTTATACTTAAAGAAAGTAAAATCCCTTCCCCCATTTTCCAAAACCCAGTCGAAGCTCTGTCCGATTAGTAAAAATAAATCCTTCTTCCAAAGCCCAGTCAAAACATATTCCGGTAATTTTTATAGAAAACATTTTTCTGGTCGAAGTTCTGTCCGACTGAAAAATACAAAAACACTTTCGAAATATAAAACCAAATTCCTCGGTCCGTACTCTGAAGTGAAAGCTTGCACTAGCTGTCAGACTCAGATTACTGGAATGCCTTGGGACTCGGGTCATGCCGATTCACTTGATATTCTTTGGAATTTTTTAAATAAACAATATTCTATCTTTTTAGAAAACGGTCGAAGTTCTGTCCGACCTATTTCAAAACATTCCTACCATAAATACAGTTGAAGCTCTGTCTGACTAAAAATCATTTTCTCAAATGCGGTCGAAATTCTGTCTGATCGTAAAAAAAATGTTTTTCAAGGATTTAACCGAAGTCTGTCCGGCTAAAATCCAAAATACATTTCAAGGCACAATCGAAGTTCTGTCTGGCTGCCTAAAAATAAAAAAGACTCTTTTTAGTTGGAATTCAGTCCAACTTCAAAATGTATTCCTAAACACGGCCGAAGTTCTGTCCGGCTCAAAATTAAACTTTTGTTTTCAAAAACACAGTTGAAGTTCTGTCCGACTGTCGTAAATGAAACTAAATTAACAAAATAAAATCATTTTCAAACACAGCCGGAATTCTATCCGACTGTAGAAAACCATTTCTCGCCGAAGTTCTGTCTGGCTCAAAAATAATCCTTTCTCAGCAAAATCGGGTCAAAAGTCACCCGTATTTCTTTCAAACTTTCCCTTTTTCAAACCGGGCCGAAATCTGCCCATCAACAACTATTTTCAGGAGTCTTTTCATTTCATACATAAATCAGTAATAATTCTACATTTCTTTTAGCCGAGAAACAATTGATTTCGATTCGAAAAGAGATTTACTTTTGAAAAAGAAGTCCCGAAAGGGCGAGTGGGGTGCCTAACACCTTCTCCATTCGTAATTAAATCCCCAAACTCAAATTTCTGGTTTTGCAGACACTTTTCCAAAATAAAAAGACATTTTTCTTAAATAAAATGACATCTTTTTACAACAAAAATTCCGGTGACTTGGTACACCACAGCTCAATACCAAGTGGCGACTCCAAAAATTCGAAATCAACATACTCAAACCGCCTCCTGTTTTCAAACAAACCCTCATATTTTTAAATCAAACCCATCAGCGTAAATTCTTCCGCCCCGAAAAATGACTCCTACCATACGGGAGACGAGGGAAGGACGGAAAAATTTCCCGGCGCGACAACTGGCGACTCTGCTGGGGACATCGAGGATTTTGGCTTGCGAAACCTTTTTCAAAATGAAATCTTTTCCAGAATTCCGAAATCAATCAATTCTTGGCTTATTGTTATTACTAATTTGCATCGTGTTTATTTCTTTTCAAGAAAGATTACAGGACGCGTTGCTAAATTAAACAGGTTCTGCGTTAATAAAAAACGTTGCGCTGAAACTATTTTTTTTGCTTATATCTTACTTGTTGATATAACTGCAAAAAGGATTTTCTCTCATTTTCAAAAAAAAACTTACTTACATTGCATATGTACGTTTTACATACATCATTTGCATCATTACCTATTTTGGGTGGATGTCATGACTGTCCAAAATGGAAGCTGTCCCAATCAACCTATCGGGGGCCCGACAGTAAGCTGACGCGGCCCTAAAAGTCTGTAGCAGGAAATAAGGCACCCCAACCAAATCACTGATTCTACGATGGTTTCCCTAACGGGGCCAGAGATCTGAAGATTTGGGATCCATTATACCTTATCAGCCAAACATAGCTTCATACTGCATATAGTGAGCCAGTAACAGAGTCAAGTTAAAACTCTATTTACTATTCTAAGGCAAATATTTACATTTCGAGGGAAATCCTTATATTCATACTTGCTAAACACCCAAAAGTTTTCAAGATGCATTAGAGTCTTTAGGGATGTTGGTCGAGATAGACTATGGACTTGTTATTTTTCAAATAAAATCCCCAAGTAAATTTATAAATCCGAGAATACCCTCCAGACTCCATGTCCGAGGTATATCTCGAATTTTAAATTTATAAGGAAGTCCATACATCTCCAACTATCCCAAAGGCCTCCTTCTTTAAAACGCATATATCTGTTAGACTTCATGAACCGTCAGCGTCTCTAGGAGTATTGGTCAAAAGTAGATTATGGACTTGTCATTTCAAAATCTCTCGAGAATTTATAAATCCAAGACTATCCTCCAGACTCCATGTCTGAGGCATGTCTTGAATTTTAAATTTCAGTGGAAGTCCGTATATCTCCCAATACCCTCAAAGACACTTTCCTTACATACTGATCCGAACGCAGTGTTACCACACAGGTACCAACATCACTCATACAAAAACAAGTATCTTCACCAGTATCCGTATCCGTCATCTCAGGTCATGGCAGCATACGATAATGGGAGAAACATGAACAATCAACTCTGAAAGCCCCGAGAGGACCAACCTCAAAGAACTAAATAGGCCAGAGTGCCTATTTGTCTACCAACCCTGCCTAAGGTTATATTACCACGGCCACCCAAGGTGCTGAGTTTTAACCCCAATCAGGTCCCCTATGACTACTTCAAAGCGAGTTCTAGGGAAGATCTACATAAAGAACAGGTCAATCAGATCGGCAGAATCACTCGGTCAGGGAGGATCTATGCCCCGGCTGAACCCGATAGAAAACAGAAAGAAAAGAAACTAGAAGAAATAACTGAAGAAGAGATGCGAGAGTTCGTCAAAACCCTCAAAATCAACGAATTCGACGTCGTTGAACAACTGAGGAAAACTCCCGCTCATATCAATATACTAGCCTTGCTCTTCACTTCAGAATCTCATAGGGAGGCACTACTAACAGTGTTGAAACAGGCCCAAGTCCCCAAGGATATGCCCCAAATGTCTTACAAGACTTGGTCGGCTCGATCATGAGTCCGGGGGTGATCACTTTTACAGAAGACGAAATCCCCGTAGAGGGAAAAGGGTAAACCAAAGCCCTCCACATTGCTGTCAAAACCCGAGGTATGATCGTCGCACGGGTACTCATAGAAAATGGCTCTGCACTGAACGTCTGCCCCTGGGCAACCTTGCAGAGATTAGGAGTCAACTTCGATACTCTCTCCAATAATACAATGACGGTAAGGGCCTTCGACCGCTCACGTCGGGAAACCCTAGGTGAAATCGAACTCCCTATAGAGATCGGTCTCATCACTTTCTCCATTAGATTTCAAGTCTTGGAGATCCCGTCGGCATACAACTTCCTATTAGGAAGGCCATAGATTCATATGACTTCAGGCATTCCCTCCAGTCTTCATCAAAAAATCAAATTTATCAGGGACGGTCAGCTTATTACGGTATTCACAGAGCCTGACTTTGCCATCTATAAAGCTCCGGCCATTCCAATGATCGAAGCCAACGAACCATCGAGCTTCCATACGTTTGAATGTGCTTCAGTAATCTACGAGATGCAAATTCCCCATAGATTCTCCAACAATACAGCATTTTTCATGAAGTATCTCCATTCCTATGGGTTTCAATGCGGCAAAGGGTTAGGTCCCAGACTCGATGGATAGACTGAACCGTTAAAAGGAGCATCGTAACTCAACAAAGTCGGACTGGGCTACCAACGTCCCTGACGAAATCAAAAGGACAGAATCATCCGCAGAAAAGGGAAGAACCAAAACAAAGATCTACCTTATCTTAGGGATAAATTTATCTCTACCGGGCCAATGAGCCTATAGTAGAAGGGGATGAAGAGCATCCTCTTATGTCAGACGGTCAAAACCTTTCTGAAGGTTCATCCACTGGTGACCTACCCCAGGAAACCGAAAGTGATGATGGAGGGATGGCACAAATATTCGATGATCTACAAGTCGCTGCACTTGATCCCTCATCTCCAAGATCTAACCTCCATTCCACCATTCGCCCCGCTCAGCCAGGGGAACAATTATTCAACTGGACGGCATTCCCAATCCACCAAACCCGTGCATCACGGTAAAACTACAGTAATCTATGCATTTTGTTTATTGTATGTTTCATGTCCCATTATGAGATGTCAATAAATGCTATATTTTGTACGATATATGTTCTTTTATCTTGTTATGTCTAATGTTAAGAAAAGTTTCACATATTCCGTTCATTTATCTTCTCTGATAAGACATCACACAAATAAAAAAATTTCAAAAAAAACATGACTGAACGTCCATCCTTTCACATTGAAAGCGGTCAAACAAATTTCAAACACTTCGAGAGTAAGACTTCAAAAAATGAGTCGGATTAGGATGTGATCAGAAGCCAACAAGAAGTCTGAAGACAAAAACAAACAGAAGGTGTCAAGCCAAAAAAAAGTCATCTCATCTACACCTCCGAGCCTTCAGAATGGCTATCGGACATCTACACAAATTTCTACCGGGGCAATACAGCATTCCCCAATCCATGGCTACAAAGAAACACGAATCCCTTCACTTCAAAGTCGGAGAAAGAATAGACAAGAAAAGACTAAATAGTAGTCTTCCATTCTCAGTACTATCAGACGGAGAATCTCCAATAGTTTCGACAAACTTGTGCAGCCGAGAGTCTTCCAATAAGGCGACTTGTTCTTGAAGCGAATTCTCCTTGTACAAGAAGAAGCCAAAAGGAAGTCCTCTCCCAATTATCAAGGACCCTTTATTGTGTCCAAAGCATTGTCAAGCGGAACCGTCATCCTAGAAGATATGGATGGACCCGAGTTCCCTCTTCCCCTTAACTCTGATATGTTAAAACTCTACTATGCCTGATTAGTAGAGTCTATTTCCGAATGCAATGATTTAACTCTGACCTCAGTTGAAGCATCATCTTCTTGACGATTGATCCAGTAAAATTTGAGTGTAGTAGCATTTCCACTCTCTCTTTCGAGGCTTCAATACAAATTTCTTTTTCTCCTCTTATCTAATGAGAGCGATTCAAAAGAAAAATATTATCATCATGTTTATACGATGATCAAAGAAAATCGACACCCCCTTTACACAAACGAAAACGGGGATTCTACAAAAGATCTCCACTTATATCTTTTTGAACTCTTCAGCCTCTCATCATAATGGAAATGTTCATGCTCGCTCAAAATCATTGGACCTTAGTCAAGAAGTTTATGCCTTGTCGAAGTCAGAATCCGAATCATTTTCAAAAAAAATCATCATTATCCGGCATAGTTAAAACCTAAAAAGGAAAACTATGGCAAGATCAGAAAACCCCACATGGTTAAAACTCGAGAGAGAATCATGACAAAACAAAGGGGATACAAATCCAGTATAGTCAAAACCCGAGAGGGGACTACTGAAAAAATGGATCAATCCAGTACGGTCAAAACCCGAGAGGGGATCGTAGCAAAATCGGAATAAAAATAAAAGGCATCCAGCATAGCTATCAATCCCAAGGGGGAGTTACGGCAAAAATGGATAAAGAAAAAGCCAACAAAACGAACACACACAGAACCGCTCTCCAGAGTCAGCTGAAACCATAGAGCATGTCAGAACGACAAGGAAATCAGAACCGACATCGGCACAACAATCGGCTTTCTGAAGGAACAACTTCTTTAAGGATTTAGTCTGATTTGTCTTAGTGGTCCATTGCTTCATGTGTTAAAAATTACAAAATCGCTTTCAAAGAAAGGATGTACTTGGGTCTCCGCCCTCGATTTAATCGATCGGGCCTTATTCACAAATCTTATTCAGGTTGATCAACTTAAATTGAGTATCAATCTCCCTTATCAGAGAAGCATACATGTCTGAGAATATATTTGCTTATTTGATAAAGATTACAGATAACAGAAATATATTCATACATCAGAAGCAATACATTGACATTCTATATAGAAATAGAAACATAGAATATCAATATGCTAAACTACTGCAGGTCTCTCTGTGAGAACGCATCGAGCAAGCCCAGCAAAGCCTGGCACATCTCTCTATATCGGGTGGTTAATACAGTACCAGTCACGATGCCTGATCTGTCCAACTCTAACAAACAACAGAGCATTCGTACCATGGTATGCAGCTGAGCCATGTCCGGATAGCCGCCTGGGAACAAATACTCCATAGAGGCAAAACTAGATCGTAAGCCCTCTACATCATGGAAGTGAAATCCTCTCTCTCTAGCCAAATGCTGACGAGCTATACGCAGTCTAACGTGTGACCTCCGGACTTCAACAAGCAATCTATGATACGATCTAGTCAAAGTGTCAAAATCCTCCTGTAGTCGATCTCTGTCATCATCAAGATCACAAATACAGTCGTACGTGTCACACTCCAGAAATTTTAGTTAATTTCCATGCGCTTTATTAAATCGAAAATCCCAAATCGTGTTTAAAATTTATCGATTTGATTCGTTCTTCAAATTAGAAACCTCTATTCATGGAAGTCGTAGATAATTTGATTAGGATTCCAATGCAACTTGAATCGTCTCAATCGGAGTCCGGACGAAGAAGTTATGGCCAAATTACTCTTGGAAAAATCAACATTCCTGTTCAGTGGAAAAATGGCCGCGTCGACCAGTACACCACATACCGTCGACCGGTCGCGAGAATTCAGAGAGCTTGAAATTGAGTCCCGACCGGTACACCTCATTGCGTCGACCGGTCGTGGAATTTCAGAGAGTTGTGAAGTGTTTGATTTTCTTCTTGTCGACCGGTACACCATATGTCGTCGACTGGTCGCCGCTGTATAATTTTCTGCGTGATTTTATGTCCAAGGGCAAACTTGTCCTTTCATGTGGGGTTGTATATATAGGATTTGGCTCGAGTTTGGGGCATTGCAAACCCTATTTTTCCAGACCTATCTCTCTCTCTACCTCCCTCATATCTCCCTCTCACTTCTCTCTTCAATCCCTATCCATCCATGGAGATTTGGAGCTTCCGGCCTCCATTAATGTCGACGGGGACATCGAGGGCTACACAATGACTGTTTTAGATCATCTTGGATTGGTAAGTCTCTTCCTCTCATGCTCCTATGGTTGCTCTCCTCCATTTTCTAATGGTTGTATTGCGTAGGTTGCGGCGAGAGCTTCGCGTTGATGGGTTCGGTTCGTATTGGGTGTTTTCCGGCGACTACCCCGGCGACCTCTCCGGCGAGATTCCGGCGACGCTCCGGTGGGTAACTCTTAACTCCTACTTTGCGTGCGTGGGTGTGCGTAATTCCATTCCTTGTTTCATTGATTGTCGTTCTTTGATTCACTATGCGTAGTTATTTTATTGTCAATCGATTAGTCGGCGTCGGGTGCGTAGTCATATCGTGGTCATTAGACTTGTGGGCATTGGGTTGGTCTAGAATGATTGTATTGACGTTCGAGTGGTATGGTGGTGGAGAGAATGATTTATGTGTTGAGAATTACCCTTAGTACGGTATAGGCGCCATGTGTTTGATGAAATGTCTGAATGGTCTTAGAGGTGAAAATTGGGTGTATCGCCCGTGCCGAATTGTAGAGATGAATGTTAGGAACATGTTTGACCTACTTGGATCACTGTAGTATAGTGTGAGCATGAGTTTTGGTGAGATGAGGGATTTTCCCCCTTATTGTCGATTGTGGTGTGAGTTCGAGATAATTGGGATTGGTTATGGAAATCCTTGGGTTGTGAGTGTCGTGACTTCCATGGGTGCTAGTGAAATTGTGATAATTTGGGTGAGAGTCCCCTTGATGTTGTGACGGTGGGAAAATGGAAAGCTTGTGTGGACCTTGCCTTAAATGGATTGTGGAATCATGGAAAACGAGTGGCCTGATCGACAATGAAAAGTACCCAATGAATTTAATGAACATCCAATACAAGGGATGGATCCTACGAGGACCACCCTTAGGCAATCTTCAATCTTTCACTAAAACTCACTAATCGAATAAAAAACTGTGATGTGGTGTTGACTTGGATGGTTTTGCCCAAGTCCTTGTGTTCGTGTTAAGTGGGAGATACGCGTTCCCTTAAAGTCGCGGAACCACTAGATATCATTGACGGGTGATGATCTAGGAATAAGATCCTTTGACCATAGGTGGGAGATACGAGTTCCCATGAAGTCTCGGAATATACTGGATACGCTGGCAGGCGGGATCCTGGAACAAATCTTTACACGTGTGGTTTACTCGCCCTTGTCTAGGGGAGATTGGAGACTCGCTTGTTTAGGAGTCGTCCGGGAATGAATATTGGAACAAAATGATAACCTTATGATGGTAATGTGGTTGTGTCCCTTGGATGAGCCAAGGTGGGAAAACGATGAAATATGTAATCCAATATTCAATATCAACTACAATCATATGAATCCTAAATGTTATCAAAGAATGTGGGAATGATGGAAATAATGAGAGGATTTGACGTTGGATTCCTTGCGATTGATTGTAGGTGTTGGTCGTGTCTTGACCGTGGTCTGGGTTGAGGGTGTGTGTGTGGTTGAGTATCGTGGTTTGCGAGTCCCTTAGTGGAGTTACCTTGTGATAGCATTTACGTAGGAGACGTAGGTTGGTTTGGGTGACACTCTACTTGTTGACCTTGGAGATACTCTTAATCTCACGTTACTTGGGTGTGTGCGTGTGTTGTGCCCTCTCCTTGACGTTCCTTACCTTTGCGTGTGGCACGTAGGGTCGCATACGCTCGTGCATGCTTTGTAGTCGTTAGTTGTCACCGCACTGAGCCGTGGTTTGCTCAGACCCTCCTTTCTTTCTCTTTTCCAGGCTTGTTCTGCAGGGTTTCTCTTGCAGGGGTGACTTGGAGCTTGAGCTTGCAGCTGGTTCCTTTAGAGCTGCGGCCTTGGCTCCCTTTGTGCAGTTGTACCTCTTTTCAGCTTTCAGGTTGTTGTACAGTCGTAGTTGTACTTTCTCTTTACAGTTTGTAGTGAGTAGTTCGATTGTACTCCTCTTGTACTCTTTCAGTTTTGTATATTGTATCAAGAATGATGTAATGAGAACTTCAACTGCAATGCTGTTGTATAGTAACTATTAACTCCCCACTGTTGTGTTTATTGTATATCAAAAAAAAAAATATTGGAAATGTTTTACTTAAAAATATGGGGTGTTACAGTTGGTATCAAAGCTTTCGGTTTGAATACCTTTGGACCGTGGGGAGACACCTAGTCTCCATGGGTTCCTTGGTTCATTACAATTGATACAATTATTTTCGTGTGCTTTGGAGCA
>NMUG010000215.1:0-25223 GCA_002855965.1 Monotropa hypopitys
AAAACCGCTCGAGTGGTTTGTCAAACGATCGAGCATTTTGTACAGATCAATCGGACATCAAACGGCCATCAGTCGGACCATAATGTTCAACAACCCGATTGAGCAGTTTGCAAAACCGATCGAGCGTTTTGCAAGTTCCGTACAGTATGGTTATTTTTGCATTCTAAATGTAATTTAGGACTTGAAAAACTATAAAAAAAGAAGATCATGGGTCAATTTTAAGGTTATGAAATGTTTTGAGAGCAAGAGAGCAACAAGAACAAGAAAACAGAGATTGGTCAACCAAAATGAATTACTTTTATCATCATTTTAGAGAAGATCAACTCCAACATGAGTGGCTAATTCCCCCTTGGCTCAGGTAATGAGGGCATCTCTCTGAGTAGTATGATTGTATAGATTTCTAGGGTCTTATATTCAACGTGACTGTATGACTTTAGAATTTTTCATATGTTTATAAACGCTTCAACTCTTTCAATCAATCTTGTGTATTCATATTGTAGATATTGAATACCGTTATACAATGATTTTCTATGCTTCTGGATAGTCTCTAAGATAGATTGTACGACGTTAGATCGATTGTGTCGTTGGTTAAATCCAGTGTGATGATCTGTGTTATGTTGAAATAGCATATACGGAGTACGAATCTTGATAATCTTGAAGTTCCTATTTTATGGTGAATAGTAACACTAGATTTCGCCACATTCATATTACAATGGAGGACTGAATCGAAACCCTAGTCATTCTCTCACATGTTTCCAAAACCATTCTTTATTACTTAAATTAATTTAGTTTAATTTCGCTAATTCAGTTGCAATCAAATCAAATTCAAACTTAACTTTACTTTCAAAATTAAATTAGGAATCAATTGAGAATACAGCAGTTTAGTTTTTCATTCCACGTGGATGATCTCAGACTTAGCCGCCATTTTCTGAAATATTACTTATTTCTTTGTTTTATAAATATTATTTTTGGTGCAAGAAACGACACATCAATCTCTCTCTGTAGTGTTACAATTTTTCCTTGTAACTTTAAGCATTCAAGTTAGACAAAGGCCATCTTTCTAAGTTGTATCAAAATGAAAATTTGCTTTTGTAAAGACTTAATTTTGAAATCATCCCGCTCACAACAAATCAAACCAAACAACTTCGATGCACAATAGGTGTATTTGGTTAACTAGAATTTTATATTATTTTCAGCTCATGGATTCTTAAAACACCGATAAAATCGAAATATTTGCATCCCTAGATTCGAATTTTGTTAGTTAGCATGGTGTTAGACAAGGCTTTCAACTGCTTTCGGACAAAGCTCTCAAGACTGGTTCTTCCTTTTTTTTGGCACAAGTACACTTAATTTCATTCTTAACTATGATTCATATGATATGCATCTTTTATTTACCTCTCCATATGCTAGTGGTACGTGCTTAAGAGTGTTAGAGATTGTCCCTCTTGGTGATTTATCATCTCCAAAATCAAAACATGAGCTTGGGCATCCTCTCTACCCAATGTTAATTGATTTTTGAGTTGGGCGCTTTCACAGGGTTTACATATAATTTGGCAAGAGGAAACTAAGGTCAACAAACATTTCATGGTAAACAACATTTAGCTTTGCATTTTATATTATAACGAAATGAAGGTATGTTGACAATAGTACATGACAGCTGGCCTTTTATGGTTAAACCACACGGAGGTAAAATGGATTTTTCCCACTAATTCACAGCACTCTTTTCTTTTGGTACAACGATTTTCTACAAAAGGAAGTTACATCGCCATGAATGATTAGATTTTTTATTGAACAAGTGCATATTCTGATGTCACAAACATTTCCAATACATGCTAAAGTGATAGAAGGCTTAATAAAATGCAACAAAAAAACCCACAACGGCTGTGTAAAAATTTTCTAAAATGCAAGAGAACACCAAAAAAGAACAAAAACTCATAACAAAGTCCTATAGGTTGGTAGTCTAAAAGAAGGAAACACCCAAACACCAACAAAATAATAATCGTACAGTTGTAGTCCCAGGGGAAAACCTTTATCCCCTAATCAACAGAATAATGTTGTGTTACATGGACTATTCTAAATGTATGCAAGTGTATGTTTGTGGTTGTCACTTAAAGCTTGATCAAAGGAGAGGGATGTGTAAGCACCCGGCACTTGGATTCTTTAAATTCTATGACAGTTGTAGGGGGGGAAACTAACATTAGCTAGAAAAGAAAAGTTTCCGACCTTTTCACATATGATTGGGAAGTAGAAATTCCACATTTTTTTCTTAATCCGGTTCGCTTCCAAGTTCATTTCTAGGTAATTGATATCATATAACATCTTTTCATAACATAAAACAATCAACAATACCAATACGTGTTTAGGGCGCGTTCTGATATGCAACATTAACTTTTTTGGAGATGTATTCCAATATCTAGATAATTCAATTTAAGGTCTGAAGCTTGGACATATCCCCGCACCCAATACTCGTAGCCTGCTCCATCTAAAACAGGGCTATAACCACAAAATTCCTTGTAAGACTCATTTTTATATCGACTCCCATGTCTTATTAGTCGGCACTAAACTGCTACTCACTAGGATGATAGCAGTTCGATACAACTTTCCTTCATGAGTAAACAAAGCTAGAAAGGTTATACTCCACATTCTTTCAAATCTATTTCACCACATTCTGAATTATAAAAAATCGCTCTATGTTACTGTGCCTCAAGTATGCAATGCTGCTATCTGAAAACAAGCAACATCTGAATATGGGATGCATACACCTTCACAAAATTAATCTGGGGAAGGGGGAGACTCACCTTGCCGTTAGGAAGGGAAGAGTTGGTCAATGTATTCTGAAACTTCTTTATGTCATTGTCAGATGAACAATCAGAACACCTGAAGTTGTCTAACATCTTTGCTTGTTTTATGGTCATGTTCACACAACCAGGATGATACCTACGAAGAAACCACATTAAATTTCACACCACAAACACACAGTCGAAATACTGCAAGTTCTCCATTGGTACATTGTATACTCTGATTCTGAGGAACTATTGGCTTCGAGTATTGTTAGAATAGTTAATATTTGTTAGTAGTGTTAGTAGTGTGTATTAGTTTGTCCCACATTGTTTAGTTACATTGTGTAACATGTTTAGTGCTAATATAAATAAATCTATATAGTATTAGGGTTAATAACTCCGTTTGTGTCATGCTTAGAGTCTTATCTTTAACATAATTGATTCCAAGCTCGGAGAAAGGAAGAGTGTTGTGCATTAGGTAGCTGACAGCCAGCACATAAAAAATCCAGTTAGATTCCTATGACATAAATCCATTTATAAATACGACTAATGTTAGGACATTCCCTTTATGCGTCGCGTTGTGCCGGCCTCGTGATACTTCAAAAAAATGCTAGGGTGTTGCACCTGCCTCGGGGTGTTTCAGAAAATTTGCAAGAGGTGTCGCATCGGCACCAGAGTGCAGTGATAAATGAGCAAGAGTTCTCGCGTATTTCTGGACAAGTGCGAATAAAGAAGTTAGCCTAGGAAAATAGGTTTAGGCTCACTTACCGGAATATAGGGTCGCTGACAGATAAAACCATGGAGTTAGTTGATTGTACGATTAAAAGGAGAATTAATATCACTTGTTTACAAGAGACTAAATGGGTTGGAGAGAAAACTAAGGAATTAGAAAGCACCGGGTATAAGCTTTATTATACTGTAAAGAATAGGCATAGGAATGGAGTGGAGGCAGTTATAGCCAACTACCTTAAGGATTTTGTTGTCACGGTCTTGAGAAAGAGAGAAATATTTTGGCTAAATTGTAATTGGAGAGATTATTTATTGTGCATGTTATTAGTGCTTACACATCCCAAGTCAGTTTGGATGATCATGTGGAAGGATAATTCTGGGATCAAATGGATGAGATGGTGCACGGAATTCCTTTGGGAGAAAAGATATTTATAGACAGTAATTTAAATAGACATGTAGGCCACATTAAGCAATGGCATAAAACGGTCCATGGTGGTTTTGGTTTTGGCTACCAAAATGAAGATAGAAATAGTATTTTAGACTTTGTAGTGGCTTTTGACATAGGAATAATGAACACTTTCTCTAGGAAGAGAGATGAGTATCTTATCACATATAAGAGCGGGTCTAATAGAATCCAAATACACTACATCCCAGTGAAAGGCGTAGATTATAGTTTGCAAAGACTGCAAGGTTATACCTGGAGAGTGTTCGGTGTCACAACATACACTTGTAGTCTCAGATATTTATTTGGAAGATCAACAGAGAATGAGGAAAGAGAGCAGAGACCTACGAACTAGATGGTGGAGTCTACCAGAAGAGAAGTTGTAGTTATTTAGAGACAAGATGTTAAATGAAGGGAGTTGGATATTTGATAGCACTAGTGAGAAAATCTAGAACACGATGGCAAACTCGAATAGAAAAATATCACAAAAAATTCTTGGAGAGTCGAAAAAGGGAGGCCCAAACTTGAAAGAGAATTGGTGGTAGAATGATACGGTCCAGACCATAGTAAAAGCTAAAAAATAGTACTTTGATAAGTGGAAAAAAGATAGATGTGATGCCAATTTTAGGAGCTATAAACAAGCCTGCAAAGAGGCCAAGAAAGCTATGGAGGAAAGCTAAGATGAGATCGTTTGAACTTTTTTATGCTAGACTAGATAACAAAGATAGAGAAAAGGATATATATATATAAGCTTGCAAAATGGAGAGAGAAGAAAACAAGAGATGTCTCTCAAGTTAAGTGCATAAAAGATGACGAATGTAGAATATTAGTGAAGGATGAGAGATTAAGGAAAGATGGAAGAACTATTTTGATAGACTATCGAATGAGAAGAATGAGAAAATCCTAAGCGATCATTTGGGTGCTTCTAGTGGGGGTGGGAATGAGAGTCGAGAGTATATGTTTTATCGCATGGTACAAAAGTATGAAGTGATGAGAAACATAAAATCAGACAAGATATTAGTACCAGATGGCTTCCCTATTAAGGTATGGAAGAGTCTTGGGGATAAAGGAGTGATGTGGTTGACAAAACTCTTCAACAAGATTATTCTGACTAGAATGATGCCTAATGACTGGAGAAATAGTACCCTAATACCAATATATAAGAATAAATGAGATATTAAGAGTTGCAATAACTATAGATATATTAAATTGATGAGTCATACATTGAAACTGTGGGAAAGAGCTATTGAGCATCGACTAAGAATGTTGACAATAGTATTAGAGAATCAATTTGGGTTTATGTCTGGCAGGTCAACAATAGAGGTAATATACTTGCTAAGATTAGTTGAAAAGTACAAAGAGAAAAAAGATCTTCACATGGTTTTTATAGACTTAGAAAAGGCATATGATAAGGTGTCTAGAGACATTATATGACAGGTCTTGGAGAGAAAAGGCGTGACAAAAGGATATATTGATGTGGTTAAGGACATGTATGATTGTCGCCACCATTAGATCTCTTATAGGGGAAACAAATGAATTTCCAATCACAATAGGATTACATCAAGGGTCTGCTTTGAGTCCTTACCTTTTTGGACAAATTGACTAGACTCGTGGAAGATAATATCCCACGGTGTATGTTGTTTGCAGATAATATTGTCTTGGTAGATGAAACTACTAGAGGTGTTAGTGTCAAATTAAAAACTTGGAGAGAAACAATAGAGTCACAATATTTTAGAATCAGTAGGACTAAGACTGATATATGATATGTAAATTTAGTGATAGCCAAAGTACTAGTGTTGATATAGTAGCCCTCCAAAATCATGAATTACCAAGAAGTGAACGTTTTAAGTATCTTGGCTCAATTGTTAGTAAGGATGGAGAGATTGGAGAGGATGTTACACACATAATTCAAGTTGGATTGATCAAGTGGAGGAGTATTGCGCAAATGTATTGTGCAATCGTAGGATACCTGCAAAGTTGAAGGGAAAGTTCTATTGTATTGTCATAAAGTCAATCATGTTATACGGTACAGAGTGTTGGGCAACTAAGAAACAATATGTGAGTAAAATAAGTGTAGCTGAAATGAGAATGTTAAGATGGATGTGTGGTAAAACTTTGCGAGATAGAATTAAAAACGAAAATCTTCGTAATATGGTAGGGGTATTGCCGCTAAAGACTAAGATAAGAGAAAAAATATTAAGGTGGTTTGTACATGTCTGTTATAATCCCGTTGATGTGGTAGTTAGGAGTGATAGAGTTATGATAGATAGTAGCACTAAAGGGAGGGGTAGACCTAAATTGACTTCAGAAGCGGTAGTTTGTAAGAATTTAAGTTTAATAGGTATAACGGAACAGATGCACTCGACAGAGCACATTGGAAAAAAAGAATTCATGTAGTCTACCCCAATTAATTGGAACTCAATGCTCAGTTTGGTTTGGTTTGGTTTAGTGTTAGGATTAATTAACACTCAAAACAATTTTTTTACATATGATAACATAGTATCAGAGCGTTCACAACCTAATCCTAACCCAACACCGTAAGTCGATGCCATACAATGCTAATATATTGTCGATCTTCGGTCATCTCTAAGATCTGAAATCCCTAGAAATCCTTCAAAATCCAAAATAGTACCCAAACAACCTCCATAACGACATCCATAACCCTTCAACTTTTAAAAACCATGGAAACGCTTGAACCCAAACAACCCTCAAAATCATCGATCGGTTCAATTTGACCATGCCTAGAACCAAAAAACACCATATCGGCATTGACCCAATGCTGATCCACTCCGGCGACCCATCTTCCAGTCTCACTCTGGCGACTCGATTCCCGGCCAAGCCATCCTTCGGCGACTCGTTTTTCGGTCAAACCAATCTCATGCGACCTATTTTCCAGTCACGTTGAACTCTGACGACACGCCACCTCCTACTTTTAGCATCTGCTATTGACGATATGTATTTATCTATTCTGCTTCTATCTATTTTTCTCTTAACATGATCTCTCTGGTATGAATTGACAATTTCGATCCTTGACTGTGGATTGTGTACAGTGATCTTGTTTACTTTTATGCCACTTCAATGTTCTGTTTTCGTATCCTGGTTTATTTAAGAAATTGGTTATTGAGGATTTCTTGATGGCTTTAATGATACATTGGGTTGCTAACAGTGCTGATCTGTTGGGTTGTTGAATATTTGATATTGGTCGTTGATTCCTTGTTGGTTCCTTGTTTTTTTGTCGTTGCTCACTGAAGCATTAGTTGGTTGATTGGTTGTTGGTTGTTGGTTGATTCAGTTGTGTTAATTTGTTCGCAATGTCATCTGAGGCAAGTTCTGTTTCTAGTTCTGCATCCTCTACTGTTAGTTCCTCTATTGGTTCTGCATCCTCTATCTCTCGATTTTGTGACAGGATGCCTGTTACTTCTACTTTTTTGAATGAAAAGAATTATGTGCTTTGGGCCAAGGCTGTTGAGGTATTTTTTGAGGGAGAGTCTTCCTCCCACTTTCTACTGTTGATCCTCCTGTGCAAACTGATCTAGTATTTGTTGTATGGAAATCTGAGGATGCTCGTATTCGCACGGATTTATGGAATAGTATGAAACCTCATATTAATGACCCTTTGATGTTCTTACCCACAGCTAAGCAGGTATGGAAACGGGCTTAAGAGATGTATTATGGTGTTAACAATATTCGCCGGACATATGACCTTCATGAGACCTTTTTCGCTCTTACTATGGGCAAACAGTCATTGGAAAATCACTATGCAAAATTTTGTGGTATGTGCAAGGAGATCAAGATTTGTCAACCTATTTCTACAGATATTCAGGTAATGGAAACTCAACGCGAGTCTATATTTGTTGCTCGCTTTCTCTCCAATTTGTCTTCTACCTATGATTCTGTTCGTTCACAGATTTTGGGTAAATAGATTTTACCTTGTCTTGGTGAGGTGTTTAGTCGCCTTCATCAGGCCATTATTTCTAACCTTGGTTCTGCCTCTGCATCTCAGTTACCTTCTAACCGTTCAGCGTTGGTTACTACCGTTCAGCGTTGGTTATATTCGTGGTTGTCGGTCGTTAGAGGGAGTTGGTCGTGGTGGTTTTGGTCGTAATTCCAGTCGGGGTGTCTCTAATCGTGGTGGTTCCAGTCGTGGTGGTTTCATCCATGATTCATGCCGAGGATTTGGTCATGAAGGTTGCGCACTTGGTGGGGGGCGTGGATGGGTGACGTTGTTAGAAATGTGACTGAAGAGAAAAATGTTACTGTATTGTGTAATATTCTTAATGTTTTACAAAGAATACAAAGAATACAAAGAGTAAATTAAATAGAAAAAACTTGGGCCAAAAAAGGAAAACAAAATAAATCATATCCCTAAATTTAGGCTAATCAAATCCTAATTAAAGCCAATCAAATTCTAATTAAAATCCTAATGATATTTACAAAAATATGCATTCACATTCCCCCTCAAACTCAGGATGTGACAGCAGAGAGCATCGAGAGTTTGCCAAGGAGAAAGTGGAAACGAGCAGCAGTGTGGGTCTTCGTGAAGAAGTCGGCCAACTGTAGTGTAGATGAGACAAAGGGTAAAGTAATGATCCCGGATTGAAGATGTTGGCGAATAAAATGGCAGACAATTTCAATATGTTTGGTGCGTTTATGAAAGACTGGGTTGTGTGCTATCTGAATAGCACTTCTATTGTCACAATGAAGAGACGTGGGTGATGTAACAGAGATGCTCATATCAGAGAGAAGCCAGCGAAGCCACACAATTTCAGACGTAGTATGAGACATGGCACGATATTCGGCTTCAGCGGTAGAGCGAGTAACAACAGATTGCTTTTTGCTTTTTCAGAAGATAAGAGAATCGCCCAGAAAAACACAAAGACCGAATGTTTATTTGTGTCACTAATGTTCCCGGCCCAATCAGCATCAGCATAAGCCTGAAGAGTCAAACTTGATGTTGAAGAAAGCAGAAGGCACTGATGAATAGTACCACGAAGATAACGAAGAATACGTAACAGAGCTGCCCAATGTGTAGTCCGAGGTGCATAGACAAATTGACTAACAATGTGAACAGCATAGGCAATATCCGGTCGAGTAACAGTGAGATAAACTAAGCAAACCACCAATTCACGATATTCAGTAGGATCCTCAAGTGGAACACCATCAGAAGAAGAAGACTTGGCATGAAGCTCAAGAGGAGTATCAACTGTTTTCGTATCACTGAGACGAGCACGGTGAAGAATATTAACAACATATTTAGACTGTCCCAGAAGATATCCCTTGGGAGAAGAAGCGACTTCAATAACAAGAAAATACCGAAGAGGGTCCAAGTCTTTCATCTCAAATTCTTGAAAGAGTTGATGTTTCACGTCACTAATAGCAACTGAGTCAGAACCAGTAATGATCATGTCGTCAACATATAATAAGAGAAGAACCAGACCACTAGACGTGCGACGAAGGAAGAGAGCAGAATCATGCATACTGGGTTGAAAGCCAATTCGAAGAGGAACATCCTGAAATCTCGCATACCAAGCACGAGGGGACTGTTTCAAACCATAGAGAGCACGGCGCAAGCGGCAAACAACACCAGAGGGATGAGAGATGCCAGGAGGAGGTCTCATATACACTTCTTCAGAGAGATACTCATTGAGAAAGGCATTCTTTACATCCAACTGATAAAGAGGCCACTGGTTCACAGCAGCAACAGAGATTAAGATGCGAACAGTGGTCATTTTGGCAACAGGAGCAAAGGTCTCTTCATAATCAATTCCATATTCCTGAGAAAAACCTTTAGCTACTAATCGGGCTTTATACCGCTCTAAAGAACCATCGGAGTGAGTCTTGATCTTGTAGATCCATTTGCAACCAATAAGATTCTTACCAGCGGGTAGCGGAACCATTTCTCAAGTCTTATTCTGAGCAAGTGCAGTGAGCTCATCTTGCATGGAAGCCACCTAATTAGGATTATTACAAGCTTCTTTATAGGATCTAGGCTCAAAATAAGTGTGGATCCGAGAAAGAAAAGATTGATAGGGGGACGAAAAGCAAGTATTAGTAAAGTCATATCTTACCGAAGGATGGCGGTTTTCACGGGCAGGATACCGGTGAGCAGGTGGATCTAGATCCTCTGAGACTGATTGGGGAGCAGGTTGAGAAGTCAGACGACGGGAGTAGACCTGGAGAAAAGGGGTGATCGAAGTAGGATGTGAAGAGACTGGGGGAGCTGTAGAAATATCAGATACCTCAAAAGTAGATGTATATTATGTAGTGGGCACCTCCACAGGAAACGGATCAATATGAATTAAATCATCTTTGGTGACGGGTGCAATTTTGGGAGGGAGGGTGAAGTACGGGAGACGCTCAAAAAAGATGACATGCCGAGATACATATAGTTTTTTGGTGACAGGATCATAACATCGGTAGCCTTTTTGTGTAATGCCATATCCCAAGAAAACACACAAGGCACACCGAGCACTGAGTTTATTGCGGTCTTTCTTAGGAAGAAGGACAAAACAAGTAGAACCAAATACTTGGAGAAGAGAGTAGTTATGAGTCTGACCATAGAGCTGCTTATAAAGGGAACTGCCAGAAAGAAGAGTGGACATCCGATTCAGAAGATATGCTGCAGTGAGGATAGCTTCTCCCCAGAAAACATACGGGATAGAAGATGACAATAGTAGAGATCGAGCAGTATCAAGGATATGACGATGTTTTCTTTCAGCTCTACCATTCTGGGCTGGAGTGTCAGTGCAAGATGATTGATGAATAGTCTCATGTGAATCTAAAAATGTAGTCAACTCGGAGAGAGAATATTCCCAACCCAAATCTGAACGAAGAATTTTAATAGAAGTGGTAAATTGGGTTTGAACCATGACATGGAAGGTATAATAGATTTGAAAGAACTCGGACTTGTGCGTAATCAAGTAAACCCATGAGTACCTACTGTAGTCATCAACAAATGAGACATAGTAGACAGAACCACCTTTAGTGGCAACCGGGGATGGGCCCCAAAGATCGGTATGAACAATCTGAAAAGGAGAGGTAGAGACTGAGGTACTCCTTTTGAACGGTAATGCAGACATTTTTGCTAGTTTGCAACCACTATACTCAGAAATGTCAGTGACAGAGATGTTGCCCAAATGACCGGAATTAGTTAAAAGCTTTAGGCGCTCACTAGACAAATGGCCTAACCGAGAATGCCAAAGGAAAAAATTGGGAGGAATTATAATCTAAGGAAAAGGATGACATGGTTGTGGATATGGATTCAATAGGAACATGTAAGCTTTCCAAGATGTAGAGATCACCGACTCTACGCCCAGTACCAATCTATTTCTTGGACACCCGATCTTGCACCACACACCCAGAAGATGAGAGCAAGACATCAAATCCGGAATCAGACAGATGACTAATAGAAAGAAGACTTAAAGATAACTGAGGGACATAGAACACATTTGAGATAGACAGGAAGGAGTTAGAGAAGGGAAGAACGGAGCCAATAGAAACAACATTCATATGGGAACCATTTGCAGTGGCAATACTAATTGGGGAGGCAGGTGAAATACAGTTACTAAGGAGAGACAAATTAGACGTCATATAGTGGGAGGAGCCAGAATAAAAAAATCCAAGTGGAGGGTAAGATACCGGTGGTATAAGAACTATGCAAGCCGATTTGAGTACTGGTCATAGAAACTTGTAATGATTCCTTCTGAAGTGCTGCTATAAAGAATGAAGGTCGCTGGAGGTCGTTGGAGAGATCTTTTGATTGGAACACCAAACTAACAGCCACCAGAGGAAGCAAAGGCTCTCCGGAGTACAGAGAGGTCCAACGAGTTCGAGCGGTGGTGTAATTGGTTGCGAGAGCAGATCTGGGGTAGCAAGGATTGAAACAAGTTGCGGCGAAGTCCGTCAAGGTGCAGATCGGAGCAGATCTAAACAGATTGGAGCATATCGGTGGAAATCGGTGGAAATCGGGGCAGATCGGGGCAGATCGGAGCAGATCGGGGGAGATCGGGGGAGATCGATGGATGGCCGAGGTGCAGATTGGCGTAGACCGGAGTTCCGGCAGGGATGGCCGAGGTCCGGCGAGGGCTGGACGGCATCCGGCGAGTGTCGATTGGGGCAGATCTGGACTATGAGGTGCAGATCGGAGCTGGGAGGTGTAGATCAAAATGGAAGTCAGGGAGATCGGGGCTGGGTTGCTCAGATCTGAGTGTTGCAAAGGTTGGTCGGTGGTCATAGAGTACTGGGTATGTCAAGCGAAGGCTGTCGGAGTACTGGCGACGTCAGGCGAGTGTCGTCGGAGACATATGAGTGTCCGACAAGGGAGTGAGGGGTGCGTCTGGGCTGGTCGGAGGTGGCCTGGGCTGGTCCAAGATCTGGCGGAGGTGGCCTGGGCTAGTCAGAGCTCTGACGGCGTACTCAGGGGGCTGCAGTGGGTGGCGTATCTTGCAGGAGAGGTGACGGCAGATGAGGGCTCAAACAAAATCCTAACCGAATGCTGAGAGGGAGGCGAGAGCATGTGCTGAGAGAGAAGAGAGGCGAGAGCTGTGCGGGGGGAAGATCGCCTGAGCAGAGAGAGATTCGGTGAAGTTACCCGGACTCAGACGATAGAGGCGGCGACTACACGCTAGGGTTCGGAACCTAGCTCTGATACCATGTTAGAAATGTGAACGGAGAGAAAAATGTTACTGTATTGTGTAATATTCTTAATGTTTTACAAAGAATACATAGAGTAAATTAAATATCCAAAACTTGGGCCAAAAAGGAAAACAAAATAAATCATATCCCTAAATTTAGACTAATCAAATCCTAATTAAAGCCAATCAAATCCTAATTAAAATCCTAATGATATTTACAAAAATATGCATTCACAGACGCATCAATGTACTTGGTGCAATGTTGATAATCATACTATTGACTATTGTTGGGATCTCCATGGTCACAGTTTCTGATAGTGATATTTTGCAGTGTGCTTCCAACACCATCTCACGTGTAGTTACTATTCTAGAGGATGAGCATCAGTAGTATCAGCAATATCGGTCTACTCATGCTTCTCACACATCCTCCACTACTATGCTTGCTCAGAAAGGTTTCCCATCTGCTTATCTTGTTTCTCATACTCCTTGGGTTATTGATTTTGGTGTTGTCGGTCAAATGACTAGTACCTCTATTGTCTTGTTTGATCGTCGCCCTTCTGGGACATCTTCGCGTGTTGCATTGGTCGATGGTTCCACCACAGAAATTGTTGGATTGGATTCTGTTACTTTCACCCCATCCCTTTCTTTAGATACCATTTTACATGTTCCTCGCTTTCTTTTTAGTCTTATGTCTATTAGTCAAATTACTAAAACTTTAAACTACTCAATCACATTCTTTCCTGGTTCTTGCGTCTCTCAAGATCTCAAGATGAGGACGGAGATTGGTGGCCTATACTATTTTTTGGATGGCGACCAACCTAGTTCTCCCGCATTTCAATCCAGAGTTTCCCCTCACCACACCAGTATCATTGTCGGCGTGGCCATCAGTCTCTTCAAAATCTTAAACGAATGGTTCCCTCATATAGTCGTATAGAGTAGCTTCCGTGTGAAGTATGTGAGTTTAGTAAATATCGTCGTGTATCCTTCTCCCTCGGAAAGAACGTCTTGTGTCAAGTTCTTTTCATTTAGTGCATTCAGATATTTGGGGTCTTATGCATGTTCTATCACGTTCTCACTAAGTATTTTGTGATATTTGTGGATGATTACTCTCGGTCTACTTACATTTATCTTATGAAAAGTCATTCTGAGTTGTATTCCATCTAAAAATCTTTTTATGAGGAAATAAAAACTCAATTTAATGTGTCCATTTGCATTTTTCGTTCTGACAATGCTGGTGAATATTATCGTACTATTTTACCACAATTTTTAGATGATTATGGGATTTTACATCAGTAGTCTTGTGCTCGGACTCCACAGCAAAATGGAGTTACCGAACGCAAGTTGGGCCATATATTAACGGTCACACGTGCTCTCTTATTTCAAATGAATGTTCCCAAATCTTATTGGGGTGATGCAGTCCTTACTGCCAGTTATCTTATTAACAGAATGCATTTTTTTGTCTTAGGGGGGCAGATACCTTATGCGTTATTGTATCCTGATCACACGCTTTATTCCATTCCTCTTAAGGTTTTTTGGTGCACATGTTATGTTCATGCACTGGACAAAGATCATGATAAACTTGATCCATGGTACATCAAATGTGTGCGTTAGGTTATTCTCGTACTCAAAAAAGCTATAAGTGCTATTCTAGCACATTTTGTCGTGAGCTTGTATGTGCTGATGTTACTTTTCACGAGTCTATCCCGTTTTTGCTGGTTATACTCTTCTTGCAGTTTCGCCTGACTACATGTATCTTCGGGAACCATCTCCACTGGCCACACACTATTGTCGGGAGAGTCACCATTGTTAAGAGCGTCTACACAACTCCAACACCTCCACCACCTACACCAACTCGAACACATCCAACACCATTACAGGTCTTTGTTCGTCATCCCAAAGTCTGCATGCCCTACCCACTGCTCAATCTTCTCTTCCGTTGCGGGATCCGTTGCCTGATTCGATTCCATCTCCAACCTCTTTACCCATTGCTCTCCATAAAGGTATTCGTAGTTGTAATACTTCTCACCCTATTGTTCAGTTTGTCTCTTATGAACATCTTTCTCCATCTCTTCGTGCTTTTACTATTTTGTGTCCTCTGTTTTTATTCCTAACATTGTACATAAAGCAATGTCAATTTCTGAGTGGCGTATGCTTTTACTATTTTTTGTGTCCTCTGTTTTTATTCCTAACATTGTACATAAAGCAATGTCAATTTATGAGTGGCGTACAGCTATGGAGGAGGAGATGTCTGCTCTTCACAATAATCTGACTTGGATGTTGGTCCCTCTTCTTCCTGGAAAGACTATTGTTGGGTGTTGCTTGGTGTTCACTGTGAAATATCATCCAAATGCGAATGTTGAACGTTATAAAGCTCGTCTTGTGGCAAACGGCTATACTCAGACTTATGGCGTTAATTATGCTGAGACCTTTTCCCTGATTGCTAAGCTCGGCTCTATTTGGCTTCTTATTTCTATTGTTGTCAATCTTGGATGGCCCTTATTTTAGTTGGATGTCAAATACCTTCTTGCACAGTGATGTTCTTGAGGAGGTTTATATGAAGCAACCACCTGGGTTTGTTGCTCAGAAGGAGCTATCTCAGGTATGTCGCCTTTGGAAAGCTCTATATGGGCTTAAAGAGTCTCCAATGGATTGGTTTGGAAAATTCAGTGATGTTTTCCAGCAATTTGGAATGAAGCGATGTCATTCTAATCATTATGTCTATTCTCTTACATCTTACCAAGGGAGAATATTATTGATATCTATGTAGATGATATTATTATTGGTAATAATAGGAAAAGTATTGATGAGTTGAAGTTTTTTCTACAATGTCAATTTCATACCAAAGGCTTGGGGAAATTGAGATATTTCTTGGGTATTGAGGTAGCTCGGTCTAAGGATGGTATTAACCTGTCACAGCAGAAATATGTTTTAGACATTCTAAATGAGACATGTTTATTGGGGTCGAAGCCCGTTGACAGTCATATGAATCCAAATGTCAAATTGTGTGTTGATCAAGGAGAGTTGCTACCTAGTCCTGGTCAATATCGTCGTTTGGTTGGAAAGCTGAATTATCTTACCATTACTCGACTAGATATCTCATTTGCAATTAGGTTGGTTAATCAGTTCACGTCCGCTCCTCGCCTTGCACACTGGAAGGTTGTTCTACGAATTGTGAGGTATCTCAAATCCCATCCAGGACGAGGTTTGTTCTATCGAGCTAGTGGGCACTTGAGTGTCGAGGCCTTTACTGATTCTGATTGGGCAGGGGGACCATCTGATAGACGGTTGACTAAGGGTTATTGTATATTTCTTGGTGGGAACCTTAATAATTGGAAAAGTAAGAAGCAAATAGTAGTTGAACGGTCTAATGCTGAGGCAGAGTATAGAGATATGGCTCACACGACATGTAAGATACAGTGGATACGTTTGTTTCTTGAAAAGATAGGGTTCCCCATACAGTTCCTGGTAAATTTGTATTGTGATAACCAAGTTGCGAATCATATAGCATCCAATCCATTGTTCTACGAGAGGAGAGGACTAAACACATTGAAATGGATTGTCACCTTGTCTGAGAAAAATTGACTGAAAGGGTGATTGCTACTCCATTTCTGTCCATCAATGCTCAGTTAGCCAATATGTTCACTAAACCATTGTTCAAGAGCAACGGTTGGAGTTACTTTGTGACAAGCTGGGAATCCTTGATATTTACTCTCCAGTTTGAGAGAGAGTGTTAGAATAGTTTATATTTGTTAGTAATGTTAGTAGCATATATTAGTTTGTCCCACATTACTTAGTTACATTGTGTGACATGTTTAGTGATAATATACATAAATCTATTTGGTGTTAGGGTTAATTAACACCCAAAACACTTTTCTTACATATGATAACAAAGTAAAACCCAACATAAACAATAACTGTGTGTCAGGCTAGTTATGGCTCTATCCACAAATTGTTTATATTAGCACCAGCATAATATCAAAATAAAAAAAGTAACGAGGCCCCATGAGGTAGACGAGTACATAATGTGAAAGTGAAAATGAACAAGAAAACAAATGGACAGCATATGACGAAGAAGCTAGGAAGCCAAAAAGAAGACTGGTGAACATATCTATCATCAAACTTGACATTCTGATTATCTCTTGATATTCTTGTTGCTTCATAATCTGCTTTTCATTTCCATGAGGTGCTTACAAAGTGCCCCTCATCAGCAGATCAATTTTATCAATTGTACGTGCTGAAACTCTGTATTTACATCTTTCAGATGTACACCTTTTTTAATCCTTTACATATATACCCTAGAAACATGGCATATATCATCAAGCATTCTTCATTTACCTCTTTTTTAATTGGATAGAAAAGGAAGAGCAGAAAACAAATTATAAAACTTCAACCCGTTTTGTTCATTTGTTTTTTAAACCAATAAAGTAAAATTGAGCTAGTAAAACAATCCCTTAAAACATACATGCACAAAAAAAGTAACCAAAAGCATTGGACACGAAGAAGCTCGAATGCTACTCAAGTTAACTAATTCCTTTACCATGGCTAGGTCGATCATATTTCAACAAAACAAAAAAAGCTAAAACAATGCTAAACAATTCATTTTCTGTCCCCTTCCTACAATGTCCAGGTGAGCAATGGAAAGGTTATGGAGTTGGAGGTTGACAAATTAAAATATCATTCCACTACCAACAAGCATCACCAATTAAAACCACAAGTCATCATTGCAGCTTACATACCAGTCTTTGCACCCCTCGCATTGAACCATCAAATCATCCGGGTTATATGGCATTTCGCATTTGCAATACCTTCAAAAAACACAAAATATTCCATAATCAATAAAAATCGATTAACAACCCACGGAATCAGAAAACACTCACACTGCAACACGGTCAGGCACGAATGCACCCGTAGCGGCTTTGTACTCAAATCGACAGTAGTAATCTTCAGCCCCCACATTCTCAAGCTTAGTGTAGTTCTTAAAAGAATGAACAATACACTTTCCTTCAATGGTGTGAGCACTCTGAACATCATAGTGGTCCGATAAGAACAGCTCTTTGGCTCCATGGAACTGTCTCCGCCCTCCCATCGACTCCTCTGGACGGTAGTACCACGTCACTCCGACCTTGATGTTATTCCGATTATCAGCTTCGATCTTTTCCACAAGTGCCACGTATGGGGACGTGGTGTTGTCCGATGGTCGCATCAACACACAATCCCCAGCTTCAACACCCAAACAGCCAAAACAATAAAAATAACACAAATTTTGATAGAAGGATAGGGAATGATTTATATGATAACAAACTACTCAATTTATTGAATTCACACAAAAAAAATGATTCCAAGAAAGGAACCTTGTTTTGGGTTTCCTTGCTATATATAGATAGAGAGAGAATCAGGATCCAGTCAGGAGGAGTTGATTTTAATAAAATCAGGAGGTTCACACTCACGAGCAAATTTTCATGATCCGAACCGTCCAATATCTTTAAAATATATTTTTAAGGGTTCCCGCGAGGAATTGCCAAAAAAGTTGCTCGGGAAGGACTTCATCCTCTTCCTATGAGGGAAATGGAGATGAACAGTTCGGATCATAAAAAATATGGCCAGGAGAGAAAAGGTATTTACCGTAGGAAATGGAGATCCCCACAGGAAGGGGTGATGATATATATATAGGGGGCGGTTCAAGAGACCAGTTATTTTGATCAATGCTTAATTGAACCCCTTATGAGTCTCACTGTGATGATCCAAACCATTCATGTTGTTTAAATTGATGAAATATAATACCTTGCAAAAATTCAGCTCAATCGGATATCGATAAATGCTCGATCCAAACAATTTTGTATAATGCCAGTCTCTGTCATATTTTATGTGGAACTGTTTGGACCAAGCACTTATCATTATTCGATTAAGCTGAATTTTTGCAGGGTATTATATTTTATCAATTTAAACATGAACGGTTTGAATCATCGCAGTAGGACCCATAAGGGGTTCAATTAAGCATTGGTCAAAATAATTGGGCAAAATAACTGGTCTCTTGAGGACCAATGTTTAATTGAATCCCTTATGGGTCCCATTGCGATGATCCAGACCGTTCATGTTGTTTAAATTGATGAAATATAATACCCTACAAAATTTCAACTCAATCGGATATCGATAAATACTCGATCCAAACAATTTTGTATAATGCCAGTTTCTGTAATATTTTATGTGGAACTGTTTGGACCAAGCACTTATCGGTATTCGATTACGCTGAATTTTTGCAGGGTATTATATTTTATCAATTTAAACATGAACGGTTTGAATCATCGCAGTATGACCCATAAGGGGTTCAATTAAATATTGATCAAAATAACTGGTCTCTTAAACCGCTCCCTATATATATTACAACATAAACATAATCATGAATTTATACTAAAAGGTTACACCTAACAAGCCTACAATTGTGGAAAAATATGAATGTGTTTTGTTGAAAGTTTGCCAAAGTTTGGCATGGTTTGAATGCTCAAAACCACATGGGTAGCTCTCATCTTCTATAATTAGGTTTACCATTCAACATCTCCTTTAAACCTATGGTGTCTTCATTACAAGCATTCTCTCCAGCCGGGTAAATACATTCTGTTTCAGTGGCTTTATGAAAATATCTGCAATCTGGTAATTCGTCCTGCAAGAGAATAGTTTCACTTCTTTATTCTTGACGTGCTCTCTGATGAAATGATACCTTGTATCGATATGCTTACTTCGTTCATGAAAGAAGGAATTCTTTGCGAGAGTGATTGTTGATCGGTTGTCAATATAGATCTTTGTAAGTTAATATTACGAAACTCCCAAGTGATTCAACGCATTGTGAATACATATGGCATGATAGATAGGTGAGTTGGCTGCTACGTACTCATCCTCACATGATGAAAGTGACAATATGGCTTGCTTCTTTGATGACGATGTGAATGCAACACCTCCAATAAAGAAAGTCCAGCCGGTTGTACTCTTCCTTTCATTCAGATATCGTCCCCAATCACTGTCTGAATAGCCAATAAGTATGAACTCTTCAAAAGTTGTATAGAACAGTTAAGTATGAAGTCTTCAAAAGTTGTATAGAACAGCCATCATTGACTGTACTCTTGATATGGTGCAATATACTCTTGGCAACATTCAGATGTGATTGATCTGGCATCTCCATATAGCGACTGATTAGACCGACTCCATACAGAATATCCGGCCTAGTACATGCCAGGTAGTGAAGGCATTCTACCATACTCTTGAAATATGTTGGATCAACATATCTGACATCACTTCTCCTGACTCCACATTCGACTGGAGTAGTGATGACATTACATGTCTCCAGGCCACAATGTTTTAGAATATCTTTGGCATATCCGTTCCGAGAAATGAAAATACCTTCATCTATTTGAATCACTTCAATTCCAAAAAAATGTGTCAACGGCCCAATGTTTGTCATTTCGAACTCTTGTAGCATGCTTTGTTTGAAAGACCTGAACATAGTTACATAGCTAGATTAATGCCTGTGAAGATCAAGTCGTCAACATATAGGCATAGATATAGTTGACTTCCATCAGCCTCTGTATTCATGTAGAGTGCATGCTTGTAAGGACACTTCCCAAATCCATTCTCCTGGAAGTAAGTGTCAATCATTGTGTTCAATGCACGAGGAGCTTGCATCAATCCGTATAATGCCTTCTTCATCCTGTATACCTTGTCTCCACATCCCTTCTTGATATATCCAGGTGACTGCTCCGCATAAGCTTCTTCCTCCAAGAATCCATCAAGATGCCAACTTGACATCGATCAGACAGATCTTCCATTGTTTATAGGCTACTAATGAAATAAGCAACCTGAGGGTTTCAAGTCTGGCAACAGGGGCAGACTTCTCAATAGTTGATTCCTTTCCATTGTTTGTAGCCTTTTTGCAACAAGCCTTGCCTTGTATATATGAATCTCTCCTTGGGCATTCTTCTTGGCCTTGCAGGGCTCTTCATCCATAGCATGCCTCCTTGAAGTTAATTGGTTCACAATCAATCTGTGGTATAATATGCACCCTAATCAAACCCTAACTCGCAGCAGCCACCCTAACCAAACCCTAATCCGCAGCCGCAAACACTAATGATGTATGCACCCTAACCCTAATCCATTATTGTCGCCTCCCTTCATCACCTCTCGATGTCACCTCTTGTCGTCACCTCTCGTCGTTGCTCTTGCCTCTGCTCTTACAGCCTCTTGTCATCGCCCTACAGAACTTCGCTAGCCCCCGTCGATCTCTCTTGTTTCTCATTGTATCACCCTTCCAGACCCTCACTCGACCTATTTGACCTTCTATCCAGTTCTTCTCAGTTTCGCAAGCGACGTTCTATTACCTCCATTCCCTTAAATGGGAGAAATTATGCTCTTTGGGCTAAGGCGGTTGAGTTATATTATCTAGGTATAGGGGGTCACTGTTTCAGCGGTTTTATGAGAACAACTACTTTGTACATATTGTCAAAGGTTAGGTCTGTCTCCAATCTTTCCCACGTCCATATCCTCAATGATTGGGGACTACATGGGTTATATTATGTTGTTGTGAGTCTGAATTCTCATATCCAATGGATGACCCGTCCGTTGTGATCGTCTCTACATATCACGCATGGCAAGCAGTTGATGCTCGTATTCGTTCCGAGTTAGAATAGTATGGAGGAACAGATTGTTGGCTCTCTCATGCTTGTTGATACAGCCAAACAAATGTGAACGCATGCTTAGGAGTCGTATTCCGAGAACAATAATCTATGTCGCACGTATGATCTCCATCAGTCTTTATGTTCTATCTCTCAGGGCAATTTATTTTTGGAGGATTATTATGCTCAGTCATGTTGTATTTGCAATGAACTTGATGTATGTGAACCTCTTTCCACGAAGATCCAAGTTATGCAACGCTAGCGTAATAACCGCAAGGTTGCTCGATTTCTATTTGGGTCTCTTCGCTTTATGGCCATGTGAGTAATCAGATCCTGAGGTCTCGGGACCTCCCTCTCTCAGTGAGGTCTTCAGTTGTCTTCGCCAGTCATCTGTCTCCACTTATGCACCTTTCTCTACCCCTCATCTAATCGATCTACCTTAGTTGTTGTTGTTGATAGTTCTAGTTTTGCAGTCATTCGCGGACGTGGTCGCAACCATGATGTCGACTTCAGTAGTCGTGGTTGTTCTTTTGGTGGTCGCGGCTTTACTCGCAATCCTGGTAGTCGTAGAGGTCGTATGACGGAAGGAGTAGTCCTGGTCGTGCTCGTGAGTCTTTTTTGTACTCATTGTATGGGGACAGACATACGGTGGAATGTTATTATGATCTTCATAGTTTTCCTCAGGCGCATCAGGTTGATATCCTTGAGGATGCTGGACAGTCTACTCATCCCTCTACCAACAATATTGTCACTATTTCAGCCAAAGAATACCAGCACCTTGTGTCACTTCAACCTTCTGCTAAAGGATCATCTATTGCTATGTATGCTCAGACAGGTCCCTCTGTTGCTTGTGTTGCATCCTATTTTTCTTCTTCTCATTGGATTATAGATTTTGGTGCTACAAATCATATGATTGGCACTACTAAATTATTTTATGTTTGTCAGTCCAATGTTAACACATCTCATGTTACCTTAACAGATGGCTTCACCACTGAGGTTATTGGGTTGTGCTTTGTTTTTGTTTCTTCAGCTCTTACTTTAAATTCTGTGTTACAGGTTCCTCGTTTACCTTTTAATCTTGTGTCTGTTTGTCAATTTACAAAATCATTGAATTATTCCGACACATTTCTTCCTCATGATTGTGTTTTTTCATGATCTCAAGACAGGGAGGAAGATTGGTGGTTGTGTTAAACGTGGTGGCTTGTATTACTTGACCGATCATATTCCGGCTTCGGCGATTGCCCTTCAGTCCTCAGAATCCCCATATCAACAACATTGTAGGCTTGGTAATCCATCTCTTCAGAGTTTGAAGCATCTAGCACCATTGTGGTGTACTCTTACGGAGTTCACATATGAAGTCTGTGAGTTTAGTAAACATCGTAGAGTCACTTTTTATCCTCAAATTGAGAGTCGTGTGTCGAGTCCTTTTAAGTTAGTTTATTCGGATATTTGGGAACCTATTCATGTGCCCAATGTCTTTGGTTTTTCTGTACTATGTTATTTTTGTTGATTTCTGTCGTGTTGCATATCTTTATTTTATGAAAGAGAGATCTAAATTGAAATCTATTTTTAAGTCATTTTAAATACAAATAAAAACTCGGTTTAATAATTGCATTCGTGTGTTTCGTTCTGATAATGCATGTGAATACTTTCAGAGTACTTGTTCTCAATTTTTTGATGATCATAGTATTCTTCATCAATCGTCCTGTGCACGGATTCCACAACAAACTGGAGTTGCCGAATACAAGATTCAACATTTAATATACATTATCCGTGCAGTGTTATTTCAAATACAAGTTCCTCGGTCTTACTGCATGAAATTTGATCAATCGTATGCCCTCCACTTCCCTTGAGTGTCTGGTACCTCGTAAGGTCCTGTTTCCCCTTCAACCTCCACTCATTACCCCCTCAATTTTTTTGGTGCACATTAGGGGTGAGCAAATATCCAACCAA
Organism: Monotropa hypopitys; assembly: GCA_002855965.1. Classification (NCBI taxonomy): domain Eukaryota; kingdom Viridiplantae; phylum Streptophyta; class Magnoliopsida; order Ericales; family Ericaceae; genus Monotropa; species Monotropa hypopitys. The sequence continues at coordinate 23,198 of NMUG010000215.1, forward strand.
CCCGACCGAACCGATACGATCTGATCCGAAATAATTGGTTTCAAAAGTTGGGTGGTTCGGATAACAGGTTGAAAAGTTCTAAATCAGATATGATCGGGTCGGATGACAGGTTGCGTGGATATAAACCGTCGGACCGACTTGTGCACAATTCTCATGATTTTTTTACATTTTTGAAACTATTTTCACAGTTTCTTGCATTTTTTCACAGTTTTGAAAATAGTTTTTGTAAATTATTTTTCACTGTTTTTTTACAGCTTTTCTCCAATTTTTTAAAAGATTTTGCAAAAAAATACATATAGTACAAAACCGCCCAACCCGATCGACCTGATCCACCAACCCGACCAACCCGCTCGGTTTTACTCAACTCGTCAGTCGGTGTCAGGTTGGAATTATGGTAACCCGATATGATCGGGTCGTGTGAAGGTCAAACCCGACCAGACCCGTGCACATCCCTAGCGTACATGCTATGTACATACTCTCGATCCTAACTAGATCAAACTAGGCTCTAGGACCATTAAGTGCATTTTTCTGGGTTACTCTCGCACTCGGAAAGGATATAAGTGTTACTCATCTTTACATCATCATTTTGTGTGTGCTGATGTCACATTTAATAAGTCGTTCCCCTTTTATTCGGAGTATGTTTACTAATGATTTGCTTGAATCTGAGTCTATGTTCCCTATGTTTGTCCTGTCAAGTATTGCCCCTTCTCCTAAACCATTGTAGGTCTCGACAATGAATTTGTGGGGCCTTGGAACCCTCTTGGGACTAATCTTGATGGCATTTACCTACTTTCGGCTGTTTGAGGGTTGTGATGGCCAGATTTACTGCGCCGGACGTTGGGTCGTCCGTTCAGCGAGGAGATCCTCCAGTTGACAGAATTTTTCAATCCGGAGTATGAGATCATCCGTATCTTCTGGAGGGTGGAGAATGAGATCGGCAAAGATTCAGGTGTCACATTCCAGGACAATCTTGAAGGACGACGCTGTCACCGTCTGGTGAGAGCCCTGGATCTCATTGAATAGCTCCTAATACCTCTCCGCGTATTGACAGAGGCTTTCGTCCGGAGGCTTTCTGAGGCTGACGAGGGCGTCGACCTCCTTTCTCTGCTTGATGCTGGTGACGAAGCAAGACATAAAGGCTCGTTCAAGGTCCTGGTAGCATGTAATGCTACATGGAGGGAGCTTGTTGAAATGATAGTGCCAAGACTCGTCAGAAATACCTTGCACATGACCGCATCGTCGGTCGTGTAGAGTGAAATGATCTGTCGATAGTGCATGAGATGGGTGTATGCATCCGTCTTCGAATCGTACTTCGTGAACTTCGACAGGTTGAAGCCACGTGGGAGAGTTTCCAGCTCAATCTACGAAATGAATGGAGGGAGGCTGAGCTGCCGGAGCCTAGCATCGATAGAGGACTTTTGAGGGATCACATCCCTGTCAGATTTGGGGATTGTGCGACTTTTCGAATTGAGGTGGTCTCGGAGATCCCGCTCTTTCCAGGGAGGAGGTGAGTTGTGATGCATGTGATGCCTTCTCTTGTGGTTGCGTTCGTGATGCTCCTCCTGATGTCTGTCCGAACATACGTGAGCCTTTTCTTTGTGAGCCTTCGGCCTTGCGTCCGTACCTTCCCTTGAGCGGATCTCCGGAATATTAGTCTTTTGAGGGCTGACAAGAACAAATTCTCTATCATCAAAGAAGTACAGAGTCTAGCGAGATCTACCGGAGCAAGAGCTTGAGACCAAGGTTCTGAATACTGTACCAGTCAGCGTACTGGTTTTCTAATTGGTACGGTACGGTACGGTACCAGTACCAGTTAGATATCAGTATCGTTTCGGATTTAGCACTACTACTATAATATATAAATATAAATATAAATATTGAAATTTAATACATAAAAACTATAATTACTTAAATTAAAAAATGGAAATATTAATGTAAAAATGTATTTTTTGTGGTTATATTTAGTTCACATTGTTTATATTTTTTGAAGTCTATTCTATACTTTTAAAAAAATCTAATATACAGA
>NMUG010000216.1:0-25218 GCA_002855965.1 Monotropa hypopitys
TTTCGAAGTTAAGGCTCGGATGAAGGTGCTTGGATAAAAAATGGCAAGAAGAAAGGTGGTTCCCCTCGACGAGAGCTACCCGGTGACCACCATAGCTTCACCATCCGGCGATTTTTGGAGCTCCGGCGACTTTCCGGCGAGGAGATATGGAGGTGCGGCCTTGAGGAATGTTGAATAGGAGGTGGAGATCTACGCATTGGCGGTATTGGCTTACGGCAACATTTTCCGGTGACTTTTCGGCGACTTTCCGGCGATAGCTCTGGTAGGTGGATTCTTGATTCCTATCAAATATGTGCGCGTGTGTGTGTGATTCCCATGTTCGTACAAAAATTCCCGTAGAATTATATTGGTGTAGCATTTGGGATTAGGATGGAAAATGATTCGGTAAAACCACTTGGACTTGGGTTGATAGGCGTCGGTAATTAAATTAGTGACGTTACTAAAGTTGATTGATGGTTAAGTGGTTAGTTGGTCACCTTAAATCTCTTAGACTCCATGTGTTCGATAAAAAGTCCTTAGTAAATCTTGGATGAATATTTGGGGGAGAATCGTATAACAAACTTAAATTTCCATCGAAGTGATACGCATGAAATTATCGTAAAATCCTTACATTGGGCATCCACATGAAATTGGAATTGAGGTTACTCTTTGATTCCACGTTATTAAGTGTTTCCTAGCCAAAGCTAGTCACATTGCATTGCATTATTCCTTAGGTGTTAATCAACCGCTATTATTTTTACCATGCCTAGTCAAGGCCATTAAACCACATTATTCCTCAATCCATATTTACACATCAACTTACTCGATCACGTCTCTTTTTATTAACAGTTTCCAAGTGATAGATTCAAGGTTGGGTACGAGTAGCCCTCGTGGGACACATCCTCCATATTTGACATTTATCGGATAATTTGGATATATCGTTAAGTTCCTCAATTTATCGATTAAGCCTTCAACTTTACTAAATCAAGGGAAAACCCACCAACCAAGTCCAACATCCAACTTTGACGATTTAAGGGAGACAACCACGCCAAACCACGCTAACGATCGTACAAGTACCCAAGACGTCCACGCAACCAAATCCGCGAGTATTAAATCTCTATCTTAACAAAATCAAAAGAGGTGACCACGCCCAACAAGTCACGGCACCACAATATCCAAAAGAGGCGAGAACAACCTAAGCCTACTTCAATGACTCACTTAGGCCTTTTATCAAATACTTAGTGTCCACTAAATTCAATGGGTCTAATATTAAATTCAAGACCCCCAAAATACCCAATTGTCATCATAAGGATTCTACGGTGATCCTAACAACACCTTTTCTTCCAAACCCCAAGTAGACATTCTCACGGGAATTTTGTCGAACAAGTGGTGTGCATAACATTCTAGGGGCATCTGTCCACCCAAGAACACCTCAAGCCAATGCCAAAACATCACTAACGATGTATTCCAACACCCTAGATGAACCCTAAATCATGGTATGCAAATGTATTCCAAATCGTAAGAATCAAATCCTATCTGCACACACACGCACACACTTAATAGGAGTTAGAGATTTTACCCACCGGAAAAGTCATCGGAGCTCAGAGGTCACCGAAAAATGTCCTCAACACTGCCATGATCCAAGCCCGTCATCGCGTAGATCTCCTCGAGCTTGACAACATTAATGAATGGAAAAACCTCAAAATCCTAGGAGAAGATGGCCAAAATTGAGAGAGAAGGAGAGGGGAGAAAGAGATTTAGAGAGAGAGAGATTTAGAGAGAGAGAGAGATTTAGAGAGAGAGAGAGAGAAGACTTACGTGAGAGAGAAGGGGGAGGAGGTTGCAAAATGGGGTCTGGGAGACCCATTACATGAAAAACTATATCTATACGCCCCCGGGAATGACCAAAATGCCCCCAACTTAAGTCTATAAAAAACTCGTAGAATGCACTACCGGTTGCGCTCAAAAACGCACAACCAGTTACGGGTGTCGCAGTACTCTGCAAAAGTTGCAGACATAACATCTGAGAGTATTTCGGCCATAACTTATTCGTCCGACCTCTGATTCAGACGATTCAAGTTGCGTTGGATTTATAATGAAATTATATACAACATTGATGAAGAATATATTCAGATTCAAATAACACTTCGGGGTCGTAATGGGACTAGAAGGCCCTCGGTACATTGCCGGAACAACCCAAGACAAAGCCAACTTACTACCGGGGACTCTCACTACCCCAAACCGCTAGATTATCATTTATCGAACCTCAACCCTCATAATTTATTATATAAACTCACTTTCCAAGAATAAATCGATTATTCATTGATTATATAAAAATACATTCTCATTTAAAATTATATTTGAAATTCTAGGTCGCTACATTTGATCTTTTGAGTACTTGAGTTGGTGTTTACTTGAGTTAGTGTTTTCCCCAAATGGAAAATTTTATGGTGATTATCAAAGAAACCTAAAAGATGTTTTGCGTTGAGTAAAAGAGATAAAAGGGGATTTGAAAATATAAAAGATGTGTTCTAAAAGGTGTTGTGTGAGTGGAAAAAGGGTGTTTTCATAAAAAGAAATGATTTTGAGAAAGGGTGTGCGTGTTTTAAAAGAGATGGTGATCCTTAGCTATTTTGCTTCTTTTCTTTATGCTTTTCATTTAAGTATTCACCAGCCATCATTGCTGATGCACGCTTGTGCCTTTATTTTTAGGTATTGGAGGCTAGAGTTCAGTCCAGTCCAGCTGATGAGATATTGTAGAGTTGTGGAGTCTGAGAGTCTTTTATTTATTTCTTTATTTGAGAGGATGTTTAGCTCTCGCTTTGAGTCTGCTTTTTAGTTTATTGAGTTTTGTTGTAGTAGTTGTTCAGGGTGGTGCTATAGTTGAGTCATATCGAACATGTTGTCCAGAGTTTGTTTTTATTTATTTGAGTCTGTATCATCTGAGTATTTTAATCAGTTCAGTGGAGTTTACTTCTGTTGTCATGTAGTGAGTTGTGATTAGTTGATGCTATCGCCATGTGTCATCTTTGGATAGATGGCTTTACAGTTATCAGAGATGAGGCATGACATTCAATATGCACTTCTCACATACAATGCCAAACGTAATATAATTACGGTTAATATTAATTTTGAGCAACCTTTCTCAACGCTAAAAACTTGAACATTTTATGCAATCATTCTTTCACATCATTCACAATACCGGCACACAGGCATGCAACTCACACACATACATATATCATGATATTATAATTGAGTTTAATCACAAGTTTAGAATCATGCCCACCCCTAAAAGGGTAAATTGCATCACACATAGAAACAGGTGCCACACACACACCTCTAGTTCCTATATCGGACTTGTCCAAATAGGCCACATTCAATACTTTCACAAAAAATGTCACATCCTCACCAATATTATTACATGCAACAAGGGTCTCGCATCAACAAATGGATACATATAATAATGAATTCAAACTATCTTACTTGTATACAGATACATATGGATTCACGAAAGGTCTCACCATGCTTTCACTACGCTATTCTACTATACTTCCTTTATTATCAGAGTTCACACATAGGTAATTCTTACTTTGCATAATCCAACGACCACAAGTCAACACCTAAAGGTTACCTCATTGGTCAAGTATATCATGTATCCTATATGCCCTTCGAGGACTAAGGTTTTGAAACCGTGAATAACTAAACTTTTATCAATCTATATAGCCTTAATCATTAACCGTCATATAAACTTTCCCAGCAAGGCTATTTACTCCAATACGTCACCCACAATCTAATTTTTCTTAAAGCATAATCATACTCCACCAAGCCACTATACCCTCCAAAATTTTCACATTACAAATGCTAACGTTGTTTAGATTCTCCTTTTTCGAGGAAAATACCCAATACCTTCTTCCAATTACAAACCTTTCTTTCATTTTAAAATTATTACACTTAATCAAAATTTTACTAGTCTTTCACCTCCAGTATTACCCATGTTCTACACTAGTGTAAAAATAATCTACCACTTAACCATATACATAATTATAAGTAAACCTCATTATAGCTCCCAATATTATACTACTCAATCATACCACTTTTCATATAATTTACTACACTAACACAATCAAAATTCTATACCAAGTATATACAACTAGAAAATTTCTATTTTCCCTACAATCATTCTCTCACTTTTCCCCAAGAACACATAATCCAACGCATAGAATTTCCTTTGGAATCCCACAGTTTCCTTACATATTCGATCAAACACTCCTTACATATTGAACCTATATATTTAGTTTTTGACATCTCCTCTTTATACTTCATTACCATAAATAATACTCTCAAAATCCGCAACGAATTTACCCAATACCAATGCACACCAAGAACTCACACCTCCAACTATAACTCTCTAACTTTCATAAGTTTTCCTCATCTCAGGTAATTCTTCTAAATCCTTGCATCCACTAAATAAAATATCGATACAACTTTACTTTTTTTTAAAGTTCACTTTCCAATAACATCAGTCTTTGTTAAACTTCTAATAAATATTACTTACAACAAATCATGAACAATGACTCCAACTTATCGATCTCTATTTCTCATATAACTTCAAATTAAAATTTTACTCTATAACACCATTACGCTATGCTATCATAGTAAATCTTGAAACGTTAAAAAAATCTCCTCGCACATTTCACAAGATATTTCCTTATCCACTCGACTTACCTCATTCTCAAATCACAAATCAGTCTAACCAACGTTTTCTCATAACTCCCTCATGCATAACTAAACATTCGACATACTTCTTAGGCATACTACTCACGCTTATTTTCCTTTCACACACACCACAATTATCCTACTATGGCATATTACATACTATGCTTCGCGTAGCAATCAGTCAAGAAAATGAGAATTAATACATAAGCATGTAACACATGACGTGCAATGGTAAAAATCAAAAATTACACATACACACCTACCACTTAGGGTTCACTTGCCAAGCCATGCCCTTCAACGGTTCTCAAAACCTTAGATACACCCTTCTATCGAATACTAATTACTAACTCCTCAAATTAACCTAGACTCGGTATTCCGATATATCATGCTTTTCCATTTAACTGCCCCAAACTTCCCATTTGAAAATACGTTGATCAGGCGTTTTTCAAATTGGATTTCAAGATAGTTGCCTGGGTGTCAAAGTAACACGCACAATATTTCTGGAATACACACACCAACCTCCCATCCTAACTCTCACACCACAACCTCAAGCGCTCTCCAGAATCTAATAATCTAGAGCTCTGATACCAAGTTGTCACGACCCATACTGGAATACAATGTATTTTATTTGACCGACAATGGAATCATAACGTAACAAAGCTTCAAAGCTTATCCCAAGAGATATAAATGGATCTATCTCACACAACTAACAGTGAGATCAATCACAGTGGAACTACTAAAATTTTAAATCCCAAAGTAAAACTCTAATAAACTACAATAGAAGTAATACGAGACCAACCACAAGGTCTAAATAAAAAGCAAATCATAATTATCTTTCCAACTCTTAACTATCAAAGATAAGTAAGAGTCTCAACTAAAGACAGATGCTGAACAATAAACAATAACAAGGAACCCCCACAAAGAGTGCCACCTTCTAACTCTTTCTAACATATAGCATAGCGGCCTGGATTGTAGTGAACCCAGCTAATCTTCCTGACTTGGATATATATTTCAAAACAAAAAAATAAGAAGATATTCAGGAGTGTCAGATACAACAATCCATATATACAAATTGACATATAAAAGAAAATATATAAGCAAGAAAGCAAGGGGTTATGCCTCTCCCCAGTATCATAGTCACAACTATCATGCATTTCGTACCTTCTCTCATAGAGGAATAGTAAGAACACAAAAGAATAGATAGAATGCATCACATGAGGTGAAGACTACACTATAGTCCATCCAGATGTTGCAAGTTCCGGTACTCCCATAAGTCATCAGAAAGGATACAACAAAAGGTAAGAACGACATCAAGATTTTGGCAGGAAGAAGTTAAAGGCCTCTTAAAGCAATGGGCTTCTCCCATTGTTGCCAACCAACATCAACATGATACAAGAAGGTCAATTAACATATCACCAAAGAATCAGATATCCTAACATTGGTTGGGATAAGGCACGAATGTATGCAGTCAACATCTAAAACAAAGGAAGATAGAAGCAGTCCTTCCTTTATGCAAACTTATAGAAGTGGAAGAGACGAGAAAGAATTTGGGAGATGGTTTACACTCACCACTTCAAGACACCTAAGAATAGGGAAAGATAAGCACACTACGAATAATGCGCAACCAATGGTATTCCATGACCGACATGGTCAAGGATAGGGATGAGAGGAGTCATCTGCTCCACGAAGCACGATTCCACAACCATGTGCCAAGACTAAAAACTCACCACTATTCCAAATTTAAATCAAAACCTCAAACCCAAGGGTCAAATCACACCTCTTCCTCGAACATCTTCTAAAAGATTTGAATGCACTTCAACATGCCAATTTCCCACACCCTTCAGCCAAACACCTCATCCTTCAACCAAAAGGGCCAAACCTCGATCATCAAGCCCAAATAGCCCAAACGGGCATTCACACTCAGGATTAATGATTTCAATCACCGCTCACATCTGCGCCTCTAAGTCACCAAGTGGCATCGAGCTTACCTTTATCTAAACCTCAAATCATTATTAATCATGAAGATGTCCACACTACCTTTCCTAGAAAAATCCATAAAGTTCCTCTTCACCCATCACCACATTAAAATATTTCAAGAGTCCAACTGACTCTATCGAGGCAAAGCATGACGCCCCAAATCAAGATATATGGAAATAGACTTTGCACAAGACAATCCATCCTTTGGCCATCTACAGCCTAAGAACCTCACCAATTACTCCATCTACTGGTTATGTCCTGATCTTCCCCTTCTTGTGCTTATTCATCACTTTCACTATGAAGTATCCCATTCTATAACCCTAGTACTTGAATCCAATGAAAGGAAAAGGGAACAAGATCCCATTTCCAGAACCCAAGAAAGTTATCAGTAACAAAGACATAACACTAACGTAGCACATGGGTGATTGAGACACAAATCTAGGATTCCAAATCATTTAATGAATCCAACTTCTAGCAATGGACTAGCACGACTCGTACTTCTCACCATGATGATATGAATTTCTTCAAGTCACTAATTCATCTCGTTCCTATTTTCAAGACATGGCTAGACTAAACGTCTTTCTTCAATCCTGTTCACCCAAGAAACAACCACTACCACTAGGCATTGCATCCATCACCTATCCTCAAACACTTCAACGATGCAAATTTACTTCAACTACACTCTCAAGTGATCTCTGAAATCCAAATGACTTAATCAGGACTAAGTCACAAAGGCTTCCTGAACGCATCCTCAAGTACTTCCCGACCACACTCTAAGTACAAACCTAGTGTCCGATGAAGGTAGAGTACCATTACCACTAACCACACCTCACATATCAACCAACTTGGTATGAAACAACAAGGGAAATTTGCTAACCTAATCATTTCCTACACATAAATCTTTGCCACGAGTTGGTCTTACTATGCCAATCCATTCTTCAACCCAAGGGACACAATTTCCACTAGGCCATCCAATGTCGTCTCACCTAACCTTTATCACACACCTCAATTCCCTTAGAAGGGAACAAATCAAACCCATCAACTAAATACAATGAGGTACATGCCGGGGAGATGAAATTAATCCCAAAAGGTGACGGTTACCAACAAGCTGTTGAGGGATCCACATCCTGAAGGAACATGGTAAGGGTTAAGCCCCAACCACGAGGAGACAATCAACTCCTATGCCGCAAACAATGATACCCAAAGCTCGACACCCAGAGGGGTGACACCACTCTATGAGGGGTGTCAATCAAGAGACTCATCAATGGTTAAGAGAGAGGGAAAAGCTCAAAGGTCGATCATAAGACCATATGACGAATCACCATCCTAAATTAAGAGGGCAAGCAAGGATGTCAGATCATCCAAAGACCACAAAGTCTACTTCTCACTACCAAGGAATAGGCTTAAATAACCATAGAAACAACAACAATAATGGAACCAAAGATAGAAATGAACGATGATGAGATCAAATCTAAGAGAACTGACAAGGGATCAAGTACCCCTAGTCGATGATCAACGGGAAGGGTTCCTAAAATTCATCAGTTACGTTATGTTATAAAAACTTAGTGCTTTTCAGAGACCCATGCAATGCATACACACACTCAATGCACACACATGCTATGCAGTACAAGGCAATGCAACCCATATGAGACTAAATGTCTCCACAAAGTTCCTAAGTTTTTAAAACGAAGGCTCTGATACCAATTATAACAACCCAGGAATTTTAAACCATTTTTTGAATAATCAACTATAATAAAATGTGGAAGTAAAATAGCTGCCATCCATATTAAATCATAATTATACAAGGATGAATGAGATACAGATGATACAATCATAGACAGTGAAATGAAATATGATTACAAATCTTTACAACTTTTACAATTGAAATGAATAAATAAATGTACAATAGATGAATAAGAAAAACAACCTATCATATACTATGCGGCAAGCTCCAATGCCCGACAAGGAGTCCAAAAGATGCAACTCCAATCCAAGGGGAAGCCAAGTACCTAAAAATAGATCGTTGGGAAACAGTCTAGTAGAGAAATCTATATCTAAATGTCTCTAAATTTGGGGTGCATGTGTGCTAAGGCAAGGAATGTAAGGTATGCATGCTTAGTGATCTCTTTCAATTTCAATATCATTTGACCCAAATTATTATTCTTTGACTCAAAACCAAAGTGTGATAATTTCTTAAAGGACTCAACTTTGATTTACCAATAGATTTTCAACTCCTTTCAAAAGCTCAACTTGATGAAATCAAGGAGATAAGATCAATAGATTTCCAATTCCTTTCAAAAAGCTCCACTTGACAAAATCAAGGAGAATAAGTATAAAATCACCATATCCTACACACTGACGAATTTAATGGAGTACCAGGTGTATCAATATCAATAGAGTTATTAGGTTTCGGCTACTTTCGCACTAGAAGCTCGTCAGCTAAACTAACCGTATAAATTCCTCGTCTTACCCGACCCGTCGGGAGGGCCCAGTCAAACCCCCATTGCGCAATGTCGTGAGTGTATAAAACTCAAGGATCAAAATCTCGGGGATCAAAGTCCTATATGATATAGCAAACCTAGATAATCTCTCATATTTTAGGCCATTTGTTCAATCTATTCATTTTTATATTCCAATTAAACTAGATTACGGCAAACACCTCCTAACCTTATGATCTGACCCAAAGACATGAGTTTTATGAAAAATCCTCAAATTTAGATTTCTATGAGTCAAAGCCCTTTCTAGATCTCATCAACACCACACCAACACATAAATCAATGTCATCCCCAATTGGTCAAAGACATAGAAAAATCTAGGGTTTCATAAAAGTTTGGGGTTTTTCCAAAACAACCATGGGATCCAGATATTAAACTTGTAGGGAACCAAATGAGCTACAAACTAACTCATATATTTGAGAAATTGAAGGGTATTTACAACCCAAAAATCTAAATTCGTTAAATATCACATTTAATTGAAAATTGCAAGGGAGAAGAAAGAATACCAAATATAGGAACAATAGGGATAGAAAACTCTAGCTTTTAAGATGACCCACGAACAAACCCTAGGTGAGGGTTCTTAATACCACCACGATCCATGCACATCAATGGAGAGCCCTTGATCTCTTCTCCAATATTATTGAAGACGATTTCTTCAAAAGCCCATTCAATCTCTTGGAAACAAAGAGAGAAGGGAGAGAGGATGTGCTTTGAGGTGATAGAGAGAGGGCATGACGGTAGAGAGAGAAAAAGGAAAGGTCTGAGTGAGAAAGAATGAGGATTCTCCTTAGAAAAATCAAATTTATATCGCGAGCCAAAGGACCGAAATACCCTTAATGAAAACACGAACAGCAGAACATTATTAACTCATGATCTTCCAATAGAGCAGGCCTGCTCTATCGGTAAAGTAGAACTCTGCTTCTACTTCGATTCATCAGCCCCTCTGCTCTTCCAGTAGAGCAGGTCTGCTCTTTCGGTAGAGCAGAGTCCTGTTTCTTGGCCCTAGCTCTGCACTCTCTCATCTTCTCTCTTCTTCTGATAGACAATCCCCCATCTTCTGGTAAATGGGGCTGCTACTTCTCCCAGCCTTCCTCTTCCTTCTCTAATTTCTGGAAAAGCATGCCTTCTCTTCTGGTAGAGCAAGCTGTTGTATTTTTCCTCCTCTCTATTTCTTCTCGGTATTCCGGTAAATGGGGTCCCTTCGTCCCTTCTCTTCCGAAAGAAGGGGTTCTCCCTTCTTCTTCTCCCGCAAGTGGTCCCTCTTTCTCTCTTTTCCGGTAGACTAGGGTGTCCTCCCCTTTCCTCTTCTTGTCCTGTGTTTCGAAAGAGGGATTCCTCCCCTTTTCCTTTTTCTAGTAAATGGATCTCTCTCTTCTAATTATTTTCTTTTCAAGTAGAGGGCTCCTTATCCTCTTACATTTTCAGAAGACCATACTTTGGTCTTCCATTCTTCCGTAAATTTTTCAAGATCAAGTCAAACCAACCCTAGCCCAGTCAACACTACCCAAAGTCAATGACGCCAAGTCAAATTACTTGCCAAAACTTTCAATGCCAACTTGGTTCTTAAAACTTCCAACTACTACTTCTTGAATCCTAAATCTCGGGAAGGCTAAATTCTTAATAAATTTGGGATATGACCAAGGAAATATATTGAAAATTTGCGTAGTATACGAAATTAACGAGGGAAATGATCTCAAATGTTTCAGAGTGTGACACTTTTGCACCTGTTTTTTTGAAAGGCAAAAGATAATATTATATATATAAGGTTGAATATACACACCCACAGGGCACACCTGCAAGACCACCAATAGCATAATACCGCCATACACCACCTACCATCCCAAACCAGAAGGAAAGAAAAACTGCAACCAAATCAAACCTGCTAGAACTCTCCTACAACGTGTCCACTGCTATCACTACCCCACTCTAAACAATACTAACCCCACAGCTACTACTGACACGAACCAATCAAATGGAGACGGATGCCTCGCCCTGACTCAACCTCTTCCACTCGTCAGCAAGCTACTTAAGAATAGATAATCTTGTAATCATGCGCTCGTCTTTTTGAGAAAAATCCATGTTTATCTTTTTGGCCACTTGAATCGTGTCGAGAACTATCCACCGAACTTTTCTCATAAACACATCTTGATCAAAACCCAAACCAGGGACAGCTACCTGTGGTTTGGGAATGGGGAATCTATTTGCACCTGTTGCTACATTAGAATCTATATGCTTGTTAGCATATGCATGTTGTATGGATTTTAAATTATATCAAATGGATGTAAAAAGTACTTTCTTAAATGGTTTCATAAAAGAGGAAGTTTCAGTTTCCCACCTAGGTCACCGCTATATAAACTCACTTAGGGCTTCAGTTTCCTTTCGTTTTCTCCAACTCTCTCAGCCTCCAGGCGATTTCTGGCAACCGTAGGCAATTCCCGGCCACCGTGCTCTCCAGATTCCGACGAAGCTTTTTCGAGTTCTTCCGACCAGATTCTTCGATTCAGGTGACCGTTCTTCATTTCTTTCGCGAACACTTAATTCTTCCTTTGATTTCTTATCGATTTAGCAACGTTTTTGCCTTGGGATTCATCTCCCACGCCATCTGTGGAGGCTAAAAGCTTTCTGAATGTTTTTGGACTCCATGGATGCTGATGAATACATTCGATCTATTCTTGGCCGAGCCAAACTGGCCTTGGCTGTTGGTTGAAGGCCAAGCCAAAGGTCTCCCTCTACTTAACTACACTAGTATATGCTAGACTGATTAACGGTGCCGTACTTTTTTGTGTTCTTTTCAGATCCGACAATGGCACCGAAGAAGCGGTCCGACAAATTTCGACAGCTGCTGGACACAGAGTCTGACATCTGGGACTTCAAAGAGGAGCACGAGATACCGAACGACATTAACATCTCCCTAGCCCCCAATTGGCAACATGGAGCCGGGATCGTCATGATGAAATTTCAAAACATAATAGAGAACACTTCTTGATTCTTGAATTACAGATCTTAACATTTATACATTAGAGCAGTTCCTTTTATAGAACTACATTCACCGACCTAACACTAACCGACATAACAAATATAACCACCTCATTAAATGAGGAATGACAGCTGTCAAACTGATCTGGTGAAGTTGAGATGTTCTTGATGTTCCAGAACAATAATGACTATGTTCTGGAAGATGTCAAGGATAACTTCAGGAGAGTCATCTTCTTCCGAAAGACCAAAGTATTGTTCTGGAAGAACATAATGCAGCAATAGATGAAATCTCTTCTTCCAGAAGATAGATGATGAAGCTCTGGAACATCAGTGATAAAATCACTATTGAGCAGGATATGATTTATGATCAGGCTTGATATTCTAACATCCCCCCTTAAGCTGGTAGGGAAGAGAACTGATCTAGCAGCTTGCAAAGAAGGAAATAAAATCTAGATTTGGATAGTGGTTTTGTAAAGAGATCAGCCAGTTGATTGGGGGTGCCAATGTGTTTGACAGAGATCTGCTTGGCAAGAACTTTCTCCTGAATGAAGTGGTAATCAGCCTCAATGTGTTTGGATCATGTATGGAATACAAGATTAGAGGATAATGATATAGCAGATAGATTATCACACCAGAGAGTGGAGGAATGTGGTGTTGCAATGTGGAGATCATGGAGTAACATTCTTAACCAGGTGATTTCTTGTGCTGTGTGGACAAGAGCTCGGTATTCAGCCTCAGTGGAGGATCGAGCAACTGTGGGTTGTTTCTTAGCTTGCCAGGAAATGAGATTTCTGCCAAGGAATACACAGAAACCAGAGGTAGACCTGCGATCTTGAGTGTTACCAGCCCAGTCAGCATCAGAATATGCTGTGATTGCAAATGAGCTGGGGAGTAGTTAAGACCTTGGTCTAGGGTACCTTGTAAGTACCTAAGAATACGCTTAACAGATGAAAAATCAGAGTTTGTAGGATTTTGCATATGTTGACATGCAATATTGACTGCTAAAGATAGGTCTGGTCTGGTAATGGTTAGATATTGGAGAGCACCTACAATACTCCTGTAAAGAGAGGGTTGGTTGAATGGTAAGGAGGAGTCAGTGGTATTAGTGACCTTCATGGCAAGAGGGGTTGAGCATGGTTTATAGTTGGTCATTCCAGCTTTGGATATGATATCAGTTGCATATTGTTGTTGTGACAGACAAATACCATTGAAAGTAGGAAGAACAGATATTCCCAAGAAGTAGGCCATAGGTCCAAGGTCTTTGATAGAGAAGGAGGATTGCATGTTGTTGAGAAAATGGGTAATATATGTGGAGTTATTCCCAGTGAGCAAAATGTCATCCACATAAATAAGGAGAATGGTGATGGTGTCAGTGGTTTTTCTGACAAATAGAGAAGAGTCACAGTGACTGTAGAAAAACCCTTGGCTGGATAACCAATTGCTGAAGGTAGAATACCATGCTCTATTGGCTTATTTTAGCCCATAATTGGCTTTGTGAAGTTTGCACACACTGTTAGGCTGAGTGGTGGAGATGAAGCCAGGAGGTTGAGACATGTAGACTTCTTCATGGAGAATGCCATGTAAAAAGGCATTGGAGATATCAAATTGTTTAATTGGCCAGTTGAAATGAAGAGCAATGCAGAGGAAGATTCTCACTGTAGGTTGTTTTGCAACAGGACTGAATGTCTCTTGGTAGTCAATTCCTTCTTCCTGGAGATATCCTTTGGCTACCAGTCTTGCTTTATATCTGGCTAGAGATCTATCAGCATTCCTTTTAACTTTATATACCCATTTACAACTAATGACATGGTAAGAGGAACTAGGAGTAACAAGTGACCAAGTACCTTGTTGTTGCAATGCTTGGAACTCTTGGGACATAGCTTGGGTCCAGTGAGGTGAAGCCAAGGCTTCCTTTACATTCTTGGGTTCAGAAATGGGGATGGGAGTGGTTAGAGTGGTATGCAGACAGGATAAGGAAGTACATCCTTTGGACCTGGTTTGCATTGAATGAGTGTTAGTAGATGTGACTTGAGTTTGAGATCTTCTACACATGGGATGAGAGGTGGGAATTGATGATGAATATGGATGTAAAGACTTTGGAGAAGAAGGAGTTTCAGGGATGGAGGTGGTAGGTGAAGATAGGTCTGGAGGAGAGGATATGTTGTTGGGATCAGAAGTTGGTGTAGTTGCAGTGTGGGGAGTGGAATGGGGAGAATGCCAAAAGAATTGATGCAGTTGAGGTAAGGATGGAGAGGAATCAGTGGATTTATGAGTGAGGAAGGGGAATGTATGTTCATCAAAGATGACATGTTTTGATGTATAAATCTTATTGGTAGTGAGATCTAGACATCTATACCCTTTGTAGGAAGGGTGATAGCCAAGGAATACACATGGAGTGGATCTGGGCTCAAGTTTATTGTGAGTGTATGGTTTTAGCCATGGATAACATAGGGATCCAAAAATTTTAAGAAAGGAATAATCTGGTGGTTTGTGGAATAGTTTTTCATAAGGGGAAGTGTTGTGTAGAGAAGAGTTGGGAAGTCTATTGATGACAAAGACAGCAGTGGCAATAGCTGCAAACCAGTAGGTAATAGGGACACCAGATTTGTGTAGCATGGCAATAGTTATTTCAACTATGTGCCTATGCTTCTTTTCAGCTACACCATTTTGGGGTGGTGTGTGTGGACAACTCATTTGATGATGTATTCCATTGGTTTGAAGAAAGGATGTAAATCCACGACTAGTATATTCACCACCTCCATCAGTCCTTAAGATCTTGAGATTTACAGAAAATTGTGTTTCAGTGAATTGTTTGAACTCTAGAAATTTAGAATGGACTTCACTCTTATAGTGAAGAGGGCCGATCCATGTGAATCTACTGAAATCATCAATAAAAAGCACATAAAATCTGTAACTAGAGATAGATGGAGTAAAGGGTCCCCAAACATCACTATGAATTAGTGATAAAGGTGCATTGACAGTATGATTAGACAGTACAAATGATAATCTATGAGATTTAGCAACACTACAATTGGGACAAATATTATTAGGTTTTTCATCTAGTACAGGAGTAGGAAATTTATTCAAAACACAAGATAGCTTTTTCTTGGATGGATGACCAAGCCTGTGATGCCAGATAGTGCTAGAGACAGCAGGAGCAGAGGCCACCTTGGATGCAAGGCATGTTTTGTGATGAGATTGATGTGATGGAAGCAAAGGGAGTTGATAGAGACCATGTCTGTGAAAGCCTTGTGCCAGAATTTTGTTAGTGCTTTTGTCCTGAACAAAGATAGAATTGGCATCAAAGGTTATAACACAATCATGATCATGTGCTAGTTTGTGAACAGAGATAAGATTTGAGTTGATATGAGGGACATGGAGAATATTTTGCAGTGTTAGGGTGCTAGTAGGTGTGGTAAGTATACCTTGACCAGTGTGATGAATGGGGATGCTGGTCCCATTACCAATAGTAACTTGGTCAGGTCCCTCATATGGTTCATACACTTGCAATTTGGCTAGATCATGAGTTATATGGTTTGTGGCTGCTGAATCAATGTACCAGAGATGATTACCATTGTCATCAGTGTAAGAGGAGGCAATGTAAGCCTTGTAAGGTTCAGATCCACCTGAAGAGCCTGTGGATCCTTGAGATGAGGACCTGTTTGTGTATGGTTGAAAGTCTGTGTTGGTCCTATGCCAGCATTCAACAGTAGTATGGTTAGGTTTTCCACATATTTGGCATATGATCTGTTGTGAAGAATTCTGCCAGTAGGCAGGCCTTCTGGCCTGATTCTGTGAGGCAGTAGAGTTTCTTCCTCTAGGATTTTGAAAGCTTCTTCCTCCTCTTCCTCTCTGTGATCCTCTATAACCTCTGAACTGAGATTGATTGTTATTCCTGTTGTCTTTGATGACAGAGAAAGCAACATTAGGTTCCTTGATCTATGTTTGTTGAATCTTGGATTCAATATATATAGACTCAGAACATAACAAAGATGATAGTTCTGCCATTGACATGTGACCTCCCCTATTTTTGATTGTGGTCTTGAATGCATCATATTCTTCAGATAAGCCATTAAGAGTGATCAAAATAAGATCCTCCTCATCAACATTTGCAGAAGACATAGACAGTTGGTCAGAAATCTTGTTGATTTCTTGAAGATAATTCTCAATCGAGTTGGTCTTCTTGACATTGTTCAGTTTGTTTTTCAACAAATGAATGTGAGATCTGGATAATGAGGTGAACTTCTTTTCCAATGTGGTCCACACCTCAGAGCAGGTGTTATAGTTTAGGATAGATGCATAAATTGTTGGAGTTAATGTGGCAGAGATGCACATTAACAGATTGGAGTCTATTACCTTCCATTGTACATAGAGAGGATTAGTCACCTGGTTTTTGTCAGTGTCTGAGATGTACTCAGGGGGAGGAAGGTTCAGTCCATCAATGTGAGATTGGAATCCTGCTGCACGAAGAACATGAAGAATCTGACTTTTCCAGACATTGTAGTTGTTTGAGTCAAGCTTGATAGTAACAGAGAGGAGATGTTGGAGATCACAAGAGATAGAGAGGGAGGGAGGGAGATGACTGTGTCTGCCATGGATGAATCACTATGCTCGTTGGAGCTAGGGTTGCTCTGATACCATGATGAAATTTTAAAACATAATAGAGAACACTTCTTGATTCTTGAATTACAGATCTTAACATTTATACATTAGAGCAGTTCCTTTTATAGAACTACATTCACCGACCTAACACTAACCGACATAACAAATATAACCACCTCATTAAATGAGGAATGACAGCTGTCAAACTGATCTGGTGAAGTTGAGATGTTTCAGAACAATAATGACTGTGTTCTCGAAGATGTCAAGGATAACTTCAGGAGAGTCATCTTCTTCCGGAAGACCAAAGTATTGTTCTGGAAGAACATAATGCAGCAATAGATGAAACCTCTTCTTCCGGAAGATAGATGATGAAGTTCTGGAGCATCAGTGATAAAATCACTGTTGAGGAGGATATGATTTATGACTAGGCTTGATATTCTAACACGTCACACATTTACGTCCCTATCCTTGTCGTACTAAAGGGTGGTGTACGGTTCCCCTTCCACCCCATTCTTTGCAATTTTTCCACAAGCTACACCTTACGCCGTCCCAGGTGACGGTGAATACCTTCAGGATTCTCATGGGAGTAGCTTGCCTGAACGAGACCCTTAGGCGGGAGGACCAACTCTCTTTCGATGACATCTTCGGCTGTTACATGGTCGGTTTTAATTAAAGGTCGAGGAAATATTACCTCGGCTGGAGGCCTGGCCAGAACGGCCTGATCGCGGATATGACAGACTCCGGCAACTACTCCGATGACGTTATGATCGTCTCGGGTGCTTTTGACTCTCCAAGGGGGAATACCGGGTTCCTTTCAAGACCGGAGCCCCAGGTTAGCTTTTGTTTGGCCGTATAAAGTCATTGGCTTTTTGAGCTTGTTACTGGCTCATTTCTATGATTTTGCAGACATCGGTACCCTATCCAGCGTCAAGTTTTTGACTGACATGGACAAGATTAAAAAGATCTCTGAGCTCTCGAGTGAGAGACGCTCGACGCCAACTCTTCTTGGGTATACTTCATCGTATACCCACACCCTCGGCTCTCGGTCAACTCCAGCCGAAGCTTCTGCTGCCCATCCCACTGAACCCTCCTCCTCTCAACCAGCAGAAGAAATGGCCCCCCACAAAGTTATTGATCTGGAATCTGAGGCTCTTAGTGCCGACCCTGCCGCTGCGGACGTCGACCCCATTGTGGCGACCACTAAAGAGGTGCTGCCTGCTCGGTCCAGAACTGCCGCTAGTACCAAAGAGCTAAGGGATGCTCGTGCACAGAAGAGGGCTAGGAGATCCAATGATGCGATCCCTACCGAGTACTCTGCAGCTGCCGCAGAGAAGACGGTCGTACCAGACCCTGCTACTGCCGAGACGACAGGGTCTTCCCAGAGGTCGGTGCTGGCGTGGGTGCCCAAGCTCTTTTTTGAGGGCTGTGAGCCTGCTGAGACCGACTTGATATCGGAATGCCCAAACGTGGTAATGGTACTGCTTCAGGCCTTCGCTCTGCTGAAGGAGATGGAGCAACTTCCCAAAGGCCCCCGGACCTGCTTCTGGCAAATGATGTATCATAGTGCCATGGTAAGCCCCTTGGTTTGTTGCTTTTACATTCCATCTTAGACTTCGGCACTAGTGTGATGATCTTTGAATTTCTTTGCAGATGATGACTGCCAGGGTTGGCGTGGACCGGTGCATATGTGATCTCCAGGCTTCTAATTGCCTAGAAAAGAAGGAGGACGAGATGAGCCTTAAGAAGCTTGAGGAAGCTAAGAGCACATCGACCGAGCTGAGCAATAGAGCCAAGGCCCTCGAAGCTAGCATTGAAATTAAGGATGCCAATATGACTGTGAAGGATACTCACATTGCTGCTGGAGATGCCGAGATTTCCAGGCTGAAGGCCGAGGCGGCGTCATCGCGGGACGGGCTGGAAGAGGCAAAGAAGAAGATGACTGTTGAGGAAGAGAATCACTACAACAGAGGGTTTGATGATGCTGAAGCCGAATACCGTGGCCATGTGAGCCGATTGAAGAAGAAGCTCTTCAAGAAAAGCTAGGTCTGTGCCATGGTCTCGATGGGGGTCAAAGATCATGCTTCGGCAATGGGGAAAATTCCCCTCATAGCGTCGGCCAAGGGCGGAGCTTGGCTGTCATCTGCACTGTCGGCACCTGAGACAATAGCTGCTGCTGGGACTGAGCCTGTTGGGGCCGATCCTATTGATCCTGATGCCTGATGTGGTTTTTGTACTCCTTGCTTTTTGTTTTTTGTTATTGATCTTAGACCGAGCCGATCTGTGGTCGTTCCTCATTTCTTTTATGAAAACTTTTGGTTTTTCTACTAAGTCTTTTGTCTGTATGGTTGCTTCTTTCATACTTGGTATATGCCCCTTCTTCCCCCAGCCGAGGAAAAGGTTCTATTGAGGTAAAGCTTTGATCTCGGCTCGACAACACATTATAACTGCTTGTGTTTGTTGGTCGCTCCGGCTCTAAGCCGTAGTGACACTTTTACAATTTTTAAATAAATGTGAACTTGGGGGTTGCTTCGGTGGCATTGCCGAAGCAACACATATACGTTTTGTAGGTAAATGAAAACTTTGATGATTGCTTCGGTAATGCCACCGAATAGCTTCATGCACGTTTTGTAGATGAACGACAACTGTAAGCTGCTTCGGCAATACCACCGAAGAGCTACATGCACGTTTTATAGATGAATGACAATTGTAAGATGCTTCGGCAATGCCACCGAAGAGCTGCATATACGTTTTATAGATGAACGACAATTATAAGCTGCTTCGGTAATGCCACCGAAGAGCTGCATGCATGTTTTATAGATGAACGGCAACTGTCGTTCCTTCGGCAATACCACTGATCAAAAAGATAGACAAAAATCTTGACACAAATAATTTTTTTGAGAAGAATTTTATTGATTGATGAGGGCCCTAGACCAGATTACATATAGGCTAGTCATAGTACCACCTCAAGTTAGTAGCGTTCCACGGCCTCGGTATTGGTGTGCCATCTAAGTCTTCCAGTCGGTAGGCCCCGGTCCCTGCCTGACCGACCACCCTGTACAACCCTTCCCAGTTGGGTTCGAGTTTGCCATCAGAACTCTTTTTCTTGTTTCCCACGACCTTCTTTAAGACAAGGTCATCAATCTTGAAGGCCCTAGGCCAGACCGTTCATGCAAAGTTCCTGGCCACTCCTTGTTGGTAAGACGCCAGTTTGATCCTGGCCGAGTCTCATCTTTCTTCGGCTAGGTCTAGGTCCTTTTCAATGGTTGCGCTGTTGGTGGATTCATCAAATACTTCGGTTCGTATGGTTGGTAGTCCGGCTTCTAATGGGATGACTGCCTCCATGCCGAAGGCTAGTGAGAATGGAGTTTGCCCTGTGGAGTGCCGAGGAGTCATTCGGTAAGCCCACAGGATGCTGGGAAGCTCTTCAGCCCATCTTCCTTTCACTGCTTGGAGTCTTCTTTTGATGCCGCTACTGATCGTCTTATTTGATGTCCATTGCCTTGTGGGTAGTGGGGGGTAGATTTGTAGAATTTGATTCTGTGCTCGACACAAAAATTGGTGAAGAGATCCCCCACAAACTGAGTACCGTTGTCCGAAATAAAGGCGTATGAGATGCCAAAGCGAGAGACAATGTTCTTCCAAACAAACCTCTTGATATCTTTATCTTCAATGGTGACTAGAGGCTTGGCCTCCACCCATTTAGAAAAGTAATCTATAGCGGTGATGAGGAATTTGAATCCACCTGGTGCCATAGGGAGCTTGCCGACGATGTCTAGATCCCATTGAGCGAATGTCCATGGACTGGTCAACGGTGTCAGCTCTTCGGCAGACTGCCTAATAATTAGAGAGAACCTCTGGCAGGTGTCACATTTCTTCACTATATCCTCCCCGTCTTTTATCATCTTCGGTCACCAGTAACCCTGCGAGCTAGCCCGGTGAGGAATAGATCTTCCCCTGGTGTGGTCTCTACAGTTGCCAGCGTGGAGCTCTTGCAACACTACTTCCACTAGCGTCGGATGCACACAGAGGAGGTACCGCCCTAATAATGACCGTCTGTAGAGCTTTGATTGAGAGTCTAGCCAGAACCGAGCCGACTTATGGACGATTCGGTGGGCCTCCCTTGTCTTCTGGTAGAGAGCCATCTTTCAGGAATGAAATGACGGGGTCCATCCAACTAGGACCTTGGCTGATAAAATAGACTGCGGCCTGCTTCGGTGCTTCTATGCTTGCCTGATCCAAGCTCTAGATGCTGACTGTCCTCTGTTCTTTGACTTCTGCTGCTGAGGCTATTCCTGCTAGGGCGTCGGCATGAGCGTTTTGTTCCCTGTCGATCTGCTGGATTTTGAATTGTTTAAACATCCCCAGTTTTTCTCTTGCCTTCTACACGTAGCTTCCCATCCACTTGTCTCGACACTCATAGTCGCCGTTGATCTGGTTGACTACGAGCTGAGAGTCGCTATAGATGTTGAGGCTCTGAATCTCCAAATCTTCGGCAGCCTTCAGTCCGGCTAATAAGGCTTCATATTCAGCTTCGTTGTTGGAAGCATTGAAGTTGAGCTAGAGGGAATGTTCGTGAGTAATGCCCTCAGGAGAGATTAGAATGACTCCGACTCCATTCCCTCGGAAATTCGAAGCGCCATCGATGAACATCCTCCATGTGTATTGATCCTGCAATGATTGTGGCTGGACTTGGTCGACAATAGCTTCTTCGGTTTGAGGCTCCTCTGGCCGAGGAGAGAACTCGACAATGAAGTCGGCCAAGATCTGACCTTTGATGGATGTCTTCGGCTGGAAATTGATGTCGAAGTTTGCTAACTCGACGACCCATTTAGTGATTCAGTCGGATAGGTCGGTTCGTTTTAGTAACGCCCGAATAGGGAACTCAGTCAGGACCATAATATTGTGTGCCTGGAAGTACAGTGCAAGTTTCCTGGAAGCAATAACCAGAGCATATGCAAGTTTTTCAAGAGTAAGATACCTAGTCTCTGTGCTGATGAGGGATTTGCTTGAGAAATAGACCGGTAGCTGGTCGAGCCCTTCTTGCTGAACCAAGGCTGAGCTACGGTATGTGGAGTTATGTCCAAATATAGTAACAACTCTTCCCCTGCATTGGTTTGGAAAGAAAGGGAACCGAAGAGATATATTCTTTGAGATGGCCGAGGGCTTCCCTGCACTGCTCGGTCCAGAAAAAATGCCGTCGACTGTTCTTCTTCAAGACTTCGTAGAATGGTCGATACTTGTCTAAGGACCTGCTGATGAACCGGTTGAGAGTGGCCACCATTCCTGCGAGCTTCTGCACTTCTTTGAAGGTTCTGGGGTCTTCTATCTTTTGAATGGACGAGATTTGAGAAGGATCGGCCTCAATACCTCGGCATGTTACCAGATAGCCCAGGAATTTACCCGAGCTGACTCCGAAGGCATACTTCGAAGCGTTGAGCCGAAGCTTGTGTTTCTTTAAAATATCAAATATCTTCTGTAGATCTGCCAGATGATTCTCCTCGATCTTTCTTTTGACCACCATGTCATCAATATATGTTTCCATAGTATCGCCGAGCTGAGAGTTGAATATTTTAGTAATCATCCTTTGATAGGTAGTTCCGGTGTTCTTGAGGCCGAAGGGCATGATTCGGTAGCAGAATAGACCCCTAGGAGTGATAAATGTCATTTTCTCCTAGTCTGGGCCAAACATTGCGATTTGGTGATACCCCCGGTAGGCATCCATGAAGCTCATTCTAGGATGTCCGGTCATTCAATCAACTAGCTGATCTATCCTGGAAACTGGGAAGCTGTCTCTGGAGCAAGCTTCATTGAAGTTAGTGTAGTCCACACAGACCCTCCACTTGCCGGTCTTCTTCTTGACCACCACCGTGTTGGCCAACCAGGTGGGGCAGTGAACTTCTTGGATCACCTGTGCTTCTGTCAGACAATTAACTTCTTCTATAATGGTGTCGGCATATGCAGCCGCCGATCGCCGGGCTTTCTGGATGAGAGACCGATACTCCGGCCGAATATTGAAGTGATGGCTGATGAAATCTGGATCCATGCCTGGCATCTCGTAGGGTGTTCAAGCGAACACCTCCACATTTCTTTT
Source organism: Monotropa hypopitys (assembly GCA_002855965.1). Classification (NCBI taxonomy): domain Eukaryota; kingdom Viridiplantae; phylum Streptophyta; class Magnoliopsida; order Ericales; family Ericaceae; genus Monotropa; species Monotropa hypopitys. Next base: position 22,837 of record NMUG010000216.1, read on the forward strand.
CAGGAAGCTGACCATGGCATCCTTATCTCCTTCGGCCAGCTGTGAGCCGATAAGAAAGAAGCGCTCTGGATCATCGGCACTTAGAGGGACGGTGACAAGGTCCTCGATTGACTTTGCTGAGGCACTTGTACCGATGTCCTCCAGCACCGACTGATCTGGAACCTCCACCCAATGAACTTGCTCAGAAGTGACCTTCCCTTTGATAACAACAATATAGCACTGCTTTGCAGACGTTTAGTCCCCCTTAAGCTCCTCTACTCCTCTGCTGTCGATAAATTTAATAACCTGGTGGTATATGGAAGCCACTCTCTTGATTCTATGGACCCAGGTTTGGCCCAAGATAGCATTGTAGGGTGATGGGACGTCGACTAACACAAATTCCATCTCGGTAGTGATCGAGCCAATGGTCACTCGGATAAGGATTTTTCCAAGCAGCCAGACAGAAGCCGCATTGAATCCTACGAGTGGCACGTTAGTCGGTAGTAAGTCTTCTGCCTTGTACCCCATTTTCTTAAATAGGGAATAGTACATGACATTTTCCAAGCTGTCGAAGTCGATGAGGACCCTTCAGACCTAGTAGTCAGCAACCTGTAGGGTGACGACTAGGGCGTCGTCGTGGGAGTGTTGAACCCTCTCGGAGTATTTATCTGAAAAGGTAATACAGTACCTGGAGTCCTGCTTCGGCTTCTTTGGCATGGGTTGCACGACAAGGACCTCCTTTGCCTCTATCTATTTGAGCTCTAACCGAAGCGGCTCCTCCCGTCGGTGATCCGCCATCCCATGGATCACATTGATAATTCGTAGAGCCGGCTTGGGATCTTCCTTCGATATGACATCAGCCGTCTTTTCTGCATCAACATATTCCTGAAGGTGGCCAGCAGTGACCATTTCCTTAAGGAAATCCTTGTAGGCTCGGCAGTTGGTCGTCAGGTGTCCTTTCTCCATGTGGTAGGAGCACCTGAATTTGTCGTTTCCTCTTATGAAGGCCCCCAATCGCTTCTCTGGCCATCTGAAGAACAATTCCTTTTCGATTTTGCGAAGGAGCATGAACGTAGGCTGCTTGAAGATGGTGGTGTGGGCCATGAATTCGTATGGCTTGTACGTTCGGGGCTCTCTAGGCTGGACAGTGTTGGTTTCTTTCCTTCTAATCACACTGTTGTTGTTGGAACTGTGGCCGGAGCATTGTTCGGCCTTGCTCCTTTCCTCCTTGGCCTCCTCGAGTTTTGCGTGGAGCTCAATCCTGGCCATGAGCTCATTCATGGTGGATGGAGAGAACAACATCAAATCTTCGAACTCCCGCCTGGAATGGTCCAGACCGAGCTTGAATGACGTCACTGCAATTTTTTGATCACAGTCTTTAATTTCGTTGTAGAGGTCTCAATACCGGGTTGTGTATTGGCGCAGAGATTCTGACCTCGCTCGCCATAGACCGAGGAGGGAATCAACCTCTTTCTTCACTCTGGTACTGGTGATGAACCGAGCCAGGAAGGCCATTGAGAGGTCTCTCCATGAAGAGATGGACTCTATTGACAGTCGGTCAAACCAAATTAGTCTAACCTCGCCTAGGCTGGAAGGAAAGAGTTTGCACATTAGGGCAACTTTTCCTGAGTAGAGGGACATCATCTGCCTAAAATACACGATGTGAGTGTACAAATCTATTTTGGGATCATATTTGTTGAACTTGGGGGCATAGAAGTCTGCCGGAGGCCTTGCAGCTTTAATTTCTAGAGAGAATGGAGTGGAGGGGATTATTTCCTGTCGGCACAGCTCATAGGTCCGAGGTGGCAGGACTTCCCTTCTCCTCCTCTGAGTGACCTCTTGCTCAGAGTCAGGAACCTGACTGTCTCTCTGGCCGCTGTGCCTATGGTGCCTGTGTGGTGACTGCTCCCGCGTTGGGCGGGGTCTCTGTGCTGCTGGGGCCGCGTTGGAACTGAGGCGATCAAAGACGACTGACCGACGACTCTTGGCCGAATGCTCATCCCTATGTCAACGAGGCGAGACTCGGTGTAGCGTCCCGTATTTTCAGATGATTTATTTTAGTTATTTAATCGAAATTCGTATTTTATTCAACCCTTGAGGCGTCTGGAAGCATCTACAATCCCCATATAATGGTCAGAGTAAGTCCGGGTAAGATGGAAGTTCCCCGACACGACACACGTTGACGGTTGAGCGTTCGGACGAATCTTTAATCGCTTCTAAATCATTGACGGTAATATTCATTTCTCAAATCTGAAATCTTTCTTCATGAAAGTTATAGAAAATTCAAATACGAATCCAACGCAACTTGAATCACCTCAATCGGAGTTCGTATGAAGAAGTTATGATCAAAATACTATTCCGGACGAAAGATGGACCGCTGTGCGCGAAAAATTTCAATAAGGA